>JAKTQJ010000148.1:0-18626 GCA_030558835.1 Blastobotrys illinoisensis | reverse complement strand
TGATTTTATGAAAGTAAGCTCCGAACGCCCCAAATCCTGTTCTCAACTGCACGGCTTTGCTGAGATTGTGGCGTGTTTCTTCTTTCATAAAGTGAGTGAGTGGATTTGCCTTCCGTGTGGGGTAGAACGTGCATCCCGCTACCTCTCGGTAGTGTCTACCCGCTTCGCTGCTATTGAAAGCAGCCTCCCACTCAGTCAACAATTCCTCTCTGATAGTTCTTCGCAGTTCGCTGTTCTTCTTCCTAAAGCGTTCTGCACTTTGTAGCTTAGGTTTCTTCCATGGTGGGCGCTTTCGCCAATACCGGAACTTCTCACCTCCGACTGCAATCTTCAGCCATTGCAGCATTTTCCCCAAGCTAATACCTCCCTTTGTGGTTTTCCGGATGCGCCGCCCCAATGGATTGGCTGGGTGCAACTTTCCCTTTAATCTTAGTGCTGCGTATTTCCACACCTCGTTCTGCCGTAGTTCGAAAGGTGGAATGCCTGCTTCATTCTGTAGTGCTATCACCGGCGTGCCTCTAAACGCTCCGATGGTTCGGGTTAACCCACTGTTCTGTATTCTCTCCAGTGTCATCCGATGAGTCGCCGCTAAGCCGGTGTACCATATCGAAGATCCATACTCCGCAATAGATCGCACACATGCAGTATACAATCGCGCCATTGTGTCTCCCTTCACCCCTCGGTATACTCCACCTAGGCGGCCAAAGATGTTCGTTGCCAACTTAACCTTTTTAACCACTTGTTGGACATGGGGAATGAACGTAACACCATATCATGCAATAGGGTGTCACTACTCCCGCTGAATACTGGGGAGAAGACCCGCACCAGGATTTTCCTTCATATTGAGCAAGGATTCGTTGAGCCTTTTCGTTGTATCTTCGGCCTTTCAGCTCTTGAACGTTTCTACCGTACGTGCTTAATTACAGTAGTCTGTATTATTAACCCTTGCCACCTTGTGACCGAGTTAGGCTCTATCCCAATGAAACGTCCCGGCGGAGCCACGAATCCCTTTCGGTACCGGGATTTTGATCTTGCTCTCTACTTTAGCAAGAGTCACTGTAATCACAACTGGAAGAGAACCCAATGGTTACTAAAGTGACTAATTGGCCCCATCTGTCAAATGGCGAGAAGGAAGGGTTTCCCTCGTGCCATCAACTTATTTCCTCAAATAATGAACATTTATGGCGCTTAATAAAGGCCTGAAATATTTCACTGACGATCAAAGCCGACCTATCCTAATTCCAACTTCTGTACTGGTACCTGTCAGTACCAATTACCGGTAAGTTCCTGGGTACCACTAAGTACCGTAGCTTCAGCTGGTGAGACTTCTCGCGCCACAGTCGTATCTATATATATATGGTACTATTTGGGCAACAAATAATAGCAATAGTTTCACTAAGATTATTCTCCGAGAATATCAGCTTATCAAGGTTAACTGTATTTTCAAGGTGTCGGTACCGTTGGAAGCGGAGCGGTGATCGGGGCGCGCCGATTTTTCAACGCGGTTGAGCTCACCAAAGACCCGAAGAACACAGCTACGCGAACATGTCTACGCAAAAGCAGAATAAATACGTTCAATTGGATGATCTGACCGTGAACAACCTTGGCGTTCTCAAGCGGATCAACTCTGTGGTTCTACCGACAGGCTACTCTGAGTCGTGGTACAAGGAGTCACTGACCGTTGGGGAGCTTGCCAAGCTAGGTAAGTGGTTACACTGTAGATCATCACATCTAATGACGAGGTAGCATATTACAAAGAGCTTCCAGTGGGGGCTATTAGATGTGCGCTCGAGACTCCGTCGAGTGCGAACGAGCCGACCAAGATCTACATCATGACTTTGGCGGTTCTGGGGCCGTACCGGCAATATGGCATTGGCAGCGCTCTGTTGAACCACGTTATAGATCAGGCGAAGCAGAAGTTCATCCACGAGGTGTATGTACATGTGTGGGTTGAGAATGAGGATGCAATTGGATGGTACGAGAAGCGGAGCTTTACTAAGGGCGCTGTAGTTAAGGGGTATTACCAGAAGATGCAGCCGGTTGGCGATGCAGTGGTCATGGTGTACAAATGCTAGAGCTATTTATTCCCTATTGTTGACGCAGCAATCTGTTTTATTGAATTCTGATTGATTTGCTATTGTATCATTCGTTTCGTTCACAGCTATTAACTTATCTGGTCACTCTCAACATTACTTTCGAGGGTTTTCTCATTCTCTGTTTCATTCGCACTATTATTCTTCTCCTCGAATTCCTTTTCTTCTTCTTCCTCCTCCTCTTCCTCAGAGTAGGCCCAGAATGCATCTAGTTCTCCACGGATATAGGCCACGGCCAATGCCATGAAAGCAAGAGAGGGACAGAGGTATAGCAAGGCGGGCTGGCCGGCCTCAAAGTAATGCATTGCCGAAATTGTGGCCACGAGTCCGATAACATAGGCCAGGAATCCACTGATAAAGTATGGAGTCGGAACCTTTCGCGCCAAATGGAACGGCGTGTTTGGATGCTTAGCGTAATACTGCCACACATCGAACCGAAGGCATGCCGAAAGGAAACACCCTGGAGCCACAATGTCACCAAGACCAAGAAGCGCCATTTGCCGAGCCGTCTCCGGCTCACCCTCGACCCGTGGGCGGGGGATCTCCAGCTTAATCGGGCCCTCTACCTTTGTGGCAACGGTTAGCATGACATCTGTGCCAAACACAAAATAAATATCGTAGCAAAAGAGAACGGCGAGCATGAGTAGCCCGACCTTGAGAGAACCGACTCTAATGGTAGAAATACCGGTAATTGCCAGTGAAGCGCCGACAATGTTATTCAGAATCCAATTCGGCGAGTGATATGTCAGCGCCATGAACGCTCCACCCAAAGGTAGAGTGAAAAACAGTGTAGAGTCTACCGGGATAAAACCACGCATATCCTTTGCGGGGATCACGTAGTCCTTCTCTTCCTCGGGCTCCACAGACCCAAAGTCATGATCTCTGGCCCAAACAATCTTGAAGTATGGCACTGCAGTGTTGAATAAAACCCTGAGCAGCCCCTTAATTGTTAGAGAGAGGGTAGAGGTCACGGCAAAGGTTCCTGCAGCTACAAAGTACACCTTGAGCCAGAACTGGATAAGTTCTTCGTCAAAATAGCGGAAGGCAAGGTAGAGCGAGACCAAAACGGCCCCTCCTGCAATGGGCATAATCATGGCATCGCCATGAGAAAGGCGTTCCTTCGTGGCAATCCGCTCGAGATCGCTTGGATGGAACAGTTGGCTCGATCTATCGGGGAATGCAGCATTATCGGGCTTTTGGATCGTGGAGACGCTAGCCAAGTAGATGACTGCCAAAGCAGACAGGATGATCAGACTATATGTGACATAGATATTTGTAACTTTGATCTGCTCGACCGCGTCATTAATGCGACTAACCACCTGGCCGATAATCTTCATCATGTCCGAGTTGATAGTGAGGCGGTGGTTCCCGACGTGAACTCCCGAAACACTGTAACCCCGAATAATGATGAGAGTTACCGCTACCTACTTGACTACTTGAGTACGTGTACCGTATAATAAGACATTGACTTTGTAGGAATTGCAGTATTTACGATTCTTTGACGTGCTCATAGTTTGCAGTGGCAAATTCCGTTGCGCGACGATGTATCTCCAGCTAGAATTGTAACAAACTGTAACCAAGTCCTTAATACGGGACAAGATTCCTAAACATATGAATTTCATTCACAATACCACGGTACTTAATCTGCATGCATGAGCTAACCTGATCCATATATTTGTTAGAAGTCGCGGATCAGTTGGGCACGATTAATTTAAGCAAAATATCTAGGAGACCCCAAACTTTTTTGTGCCGATAGACAGGAATAAATATTACTCAGCTTCATCTTCAGTATCAGTGTCGATATCACTCAAGTCCTCCTCCTCTTCGTTATCCGACTCGTACTCCTTGCCCGCCTTGGCAACCTTGTCGCCTCGAAGCTGGGCCATCTGGCCGCTCAGCGAGTCCTCCTCCGGCTCCGAAATGTCATCATCCTCCTCGGCAGGCTCGGCCGGGGCAGGGGGCTCCTCAACGTTCATCTCCACGGTCTCAATGATGTCAGCGCCAAAGTAGCCCGAGGAAATGAGCCCGAGCCGGAAATTGTACTTGCCCACTGGCGGGGTCGCCGAGGTCAGCTGGATCTTAAACGTGGCAATGGTCAGCTTAGAGCCGTCCTGCAGGTCCTTGTCGCTCAGCGACAGGTTGCTGTAGTCGAGCTTGCACAGCTCGGCCGGGCCCTCCAAAATCTTGCCGTCCCGCTCGTTGACAATGAACCCGTACCAGCTGGGCCGGAAATACGCCGGGAAGAATGGGGCATATGCATTGGGGATCGTGGGCGCAAGGTCGTTGGTCGAGAGCGGCTCCTGGAGCGTCTTGTGGTGCTCCTCGTCGTCGTCCTCCAGCTGCTCCGGGTCAATCTTGGGCAGCTTGACGCCCTGGGGCATAACGGCAAACTTGACGACAAGATGGGCCTGCGCGGTGGGGGGGACGTAGCCGTTCTCGCCCGGCACTCGGAAGAAGGCCTTGAGGAGCTTGAGCGACGGAATCGTCCTGCGCGCGACCCGCTGGGCGTCCGCGCTGAGCTCAATGGTCTTGTTCGGGCCCACGGCATCGGCCGACGTGTCCGGTAGCTGCAACAGCGTGCCGTACGCCTGGTCCTGGAGCGGCACTGCCTGCACAATGCACCGCTCCACCTCTACAATGCGCTTGCAGAGCTCAAAGTTCTTGAACGCAGAGGCAATGTCGAGCAGCCCATTGAGCAGGCTTGGGCACCGCGACACCACAACAAGCTTATCGTTCTCGTTCTCCACCATCTTGCGGTCCATATGGGCCTCAATGAGCGCCCTGATCTCCTTTTGGGACAGCTTCGGCAGCAGCAGCTTGAACTCGGCAGCCTTGGACAGCATGTCGAGAATGCGGTCATAGGTAATAAAGTGCGGCTGCTCCTTGGCGCACGACTCGAAAAAGACCGCCGCAGACTCCTGGTGGATGCCGTTCTTCGTGTAGCTCCGTACGCCAGACCACCACGACCCGACAAACCACGGCAGCACGAGCCCCACAAACAGAGCGTAGGCCCCCATCACTACGGGGGAGCCCTTGCCCTCTACGAGAAAGTTCGGCAGCGCAATGCCGTGCGACGTCTGCTGCGGCCCGTCGGGGTGACCGTACTTGAGGAAATTGCTGCGCGTAACCTCGTCCGTCAGCGCCTTGTACGCCTTGGTGATCTCCACGTACCGCGCCTCAATCGCCTCCCGCGTGGAGTTGCCCAGGTCCTTGATTTTGTCCGGGTGGAACTGCAGCGACAGCTTGCGGTACTGGGACCTGATCTGGCGCTCCGTCGCCGAGAAGCTGATCCCGAGGATCTCGTACGGGTCGAAGAGCGTCTTCTCCTCGTCGGCGGCGCCCTGGTGCGCGATGATGTACACGAGCGCCGCAATGAGCGCCCACCCGACGGCGATGACGAGGTTGCTCTTCGTCAGCAGCCGCGACCGCTGCTGCTTCGCGCGGAACTGCTGCACCAGCGCGTCGTTCGGCGCCCGGAACCTGACGCCGGGCGCCACGCCCGCCTCCGAGGGCGTCCCGAGCAGCCGCTTCGTCGAGATCCATGTCGCCGGCGCCAGCGTGATGCCGATGAGCGTGATGGCAAAGTACGGCCACACCTCGGCGTTTTCGTCATACGAGTACCTCGAGTCGCTCATTCTATCTTGTTCAGAGCCTGAGCCTGTCCGCCGTTAGCTTCGCCTCCAAACCGCGCAGTACTTGCCTCGATCCGCGTTAGTCGTTCACGTCAAACCGCTGGTGTCGACGTGTCCCTGCGCGGCGAACTCCTCCCGACCGTGCTGCGATGTACGCACTCCCGCGTACGCGTCAGAACATACCCCTGAGTGCCGGCAGCGGCCTCTGCGCTCAATTGCTGGCCTGAAGCGAGAGCGGCGCAATCTCTGGCTAGTGGTACTTGGGGGGCGCTGCCCCCCAAACCCCCCGTAGCTGGGGGCCAGCCCCCAGGCCCCCCAGGCCCCCGTTCAGCGGCGGGGTGGTTACAGTGCTTTGGGAGTTTGTTACGCTGTTACACGTATAGTCCGTGCGCCCGACCCCTGAGCAGAGTACTGCCATTGCACGTACTTAGGGCGTGCCTGGGGTTTTCAATGGCACAGTAAAAAATTAATTTTTTAGGCAGTGAAAGAATCCGACTTTTCAGCGTTGAGCTGTGGAGATTCAAGGGCCAAGATTGGGGAGTGAATAACCTTCTTAATCTATAGCTGGTAGAATTATATACCAACCTCTTCATATATTTCTGTCGCCAGTTCACCTAATCCGCCTTCAAGATCGAACGGTTCGTTATCTTCCAGGCCACTCTCGTCTTCTAGTTCACTCTCATCGTCCTGGTCACTGTCATCTAAGTCACTGTCATCTAAGTCACTGTCGTCTTCGAGGTTACCCCCGCCAAACACGTTCACCATCGGGACACCAATTACATAGTCTGCATAGGTTTGTCGGCAGGAGTAGAATACTTTCCCAGCAATGGCATGGCCCAGCAGGTATAAACTCGTATTGGCATCAGCATCTCCTACTGCTGCACGAGGCGCCACAGTTCCACTCTTTATCAAAAACTCAGCCAGCGATTTGATACTACCCGGGCCAGCTGAGGAAGCGCAATGAGTTGAGACGCCAAAAACATGTCTCAATCCAAGCTTTAAGTTAATCATTGGCCCAGCTAGCGATGAAGCCTGTTTCATAAACTGCTTGAGATCTTGCATCGACGGTTTCTTCACCTCTATAGCTTCCTTCATATGGCCATTGAGTATTTCAACCAATCTGTCCGCTTCAAACCAGCCATCCCCTCTTCCACTCAAGTTGACAAGACAATTAGACAGAATTGCATCTTGGCCCTTGGTCTCCATGGCACCACTGTCTATCATGAACTTGAAGTAGATCATCTCTTTTGCGTAACGGCCTTTGGTTGCGTTAAAGTATATCAAAAACCGGTCCACTGCTGCGCGGATATATCCAACATCACCAAATTTAACGCCGTATTTGAGAATAAGGTACGCCTCCATGTACTCTAGAAACGCATAGTGGTTTTCCAGTTCCTGGGGGTATTCTGGGCGTCCTATATAATTATAGGTAATGCGGGACATCAAATCATCAATTGAACGCTGGACATCCTTCCTGGGAAGCGAGGCAAAATAATTCTCAATATTAGTCCCTTTTTTGGACTTGAAGCCAGAAAGCACCAGAGCAATAACTCTAGAATTATAGCTCTGCCGGCAAAGTGCTTCTGCTTCAAAGAACTTTCTTGCATCCTCATCCGCCTCGCTATACTTCAGAAAGGAGGCATGGTTCTCAAGTTTGGTAAAGTCGCCTTTACCTGAATAGTGTTTACCACAGATGAACTTTAGAGCGTGCATCTTTAAACGGAATAAACCAGGAATGGGCACCTCCCATCGATGATCGCAATACCCTCTGTCGTCCGGTAAATAGTTGAAATAACATTTGGCCGTCCGCAATGTCTGATTTGACTTCTGATCTCCCACTACCAGCAATTTCCCCGCGAACTTCTTTTCAGGAATATCTCTCAATTGTTTGCGGTATATATCCTTTATGACCGCCAATGTCCCGTCGTCAGTAGATGCATCTTCCATTAAAGTAGTCAGAGGCGCATACTTGGTCATAACTGGCTTGAGCCGGGAGATTTCTGGCAATTGAGGCTTCTTTCCAAACTTTTTTTTATAGGCCTGGGGAAAAGCTTCTTCAAGGGCCCAATGAATCAAAACCTCTCGTATCTTATTTTGTTAGCAAACAGACCTCCTTCATTGTAGGATATTCTTACCTTCTTAGACGTCGGCGAGTCAATTGTGGCACTAGGAAGAGATAATAGATCATCAGTATCAACTTTTTCGACTGCATTGATCTGGGATACCAGGCCCTTCTTGGGCATATTTATGCCCTCAAAAACAATAGCATTCGTAACGGAATGCTTCTCCAGCGGCTCGAAGTTGGCATATGCAACAACTGGGCTTCGACTCTGTGCAATTTCTTTTATCATCTCTTTGCGCTGCGCTTCAAGCTTATTTTTAAACGAGTCAAGCATGCCCAAAGAGGCGGAGATGCCCATGCGATGAAGCATTTCCAATTCGGCATCCTTCATCCCGCATTCGCGGAAATATGTGCCCAAAAGCCTTTGAACGCCCGAGCACTGCTGGTTCCTATTGTAACAAGCGGTTGATAAAGCTGTAGCACACCTGATTTCTTCCATTGTAGGATCTCTCTCTCGCTCCTTGCTGGACTCCTCCTCTTTTGTTCCTGTTCTATCGACCATCAAAAGATCAATCAACGGGAATACCAACTTTGAATTCGCCTTCGCAACGGAGACTATCTTTTTGAAGTCTATAAAAGACAAGCCTTCCATCTCAGCGGTTGATACGCGATCGTCGTCAATCTCCATCAGACAGGGAACTTTTTCCTTAATCTCTTCGAATTCACGATTGAAGTGTTTTCGAACTCTTGCGCTCTCCAGGATGCTCTTAGCAAGTTCCACCTCATCTTCAACGGTAAGCATATCATTCCTAAACTCTTCCGTTAATAGGAGTTTCGTATACGCATTTTTTCCTTGATGCTCTTCGAAATGTCCTTGCGCAGTACCGTTGAGTATGGTTGCCAAAGTAATAGCTGGGCTCTCGTTTCTTAATGTATCAAGCGACTCTGAAATGGCTTTTTTTTTGTTCCGCGGTAACAGGACCGTAGCCTGCCCTCGCTTTAGTCATCGGTAGTTACAGTGTATGAATACAACCCCTGTCAGCATTTGGGTCTTTAAAAGCCAATCCCGAGCTAAGGCGATGTAGCCACTGAAAGCGTTGGGAGTTTGTTACACTGTTGTAGCACCTCTGCTACCACAACTACAGCCCTCTACGGACTCAGTGCAGACCGACCAAAAACCAAAGGAAGCAGAGAAAGGTGTTATATCTGCGATATGCGAATCCAATTGCACGTCTCACAAGTACTCGTGCATTAAAGTACCCTATATACCGCTAGTTTCGAGATGAAAAACCTCCAAAATCTGCCCAATAGTTGAATGGCACTACCATTGCACCGTGAAGAGCCAATTGAAACACGACAAATGGTGAAGCTCAAGGTTACCAGATATCCGATGATTAAACTTGAACGGTTTGTGTCGGCGCACGGGTGACGGTTTGGAGATATGAAAAAGTCCCAACCGGCGCGCGCGCAGCATCACGAAACACCAGTGCGATTGAAAAAAGAACGACAGGCCTAGTGCGGACTCACGAGGCACCCTGGCGACAGCGACGACAGAGCCACACGGCGGATGTACATATAACGGGCGCGCACAGGAATCGACGATGAGCTTTTTCAACCGAGGATCCGGGATGGAGATGGACCAAAACAGCTTTGGGAGCCGCCTCGGCGGCAGCGCAGAGACCGTCGAAGTGCTCATCGAGCACTGGAACCAGGCGTCCCGCGAGGACCTCGTCTCGTTCATCAACCGCAAGAGCAGCATTCGGCTCGTGAACACGTGGATCACGGGCCCGACGCTCCATGCCAAAGTCAGCAAGCGCGACGGCAACATTCTCCTCAAGTACAACGGCGTGCGGTTTGCGGGCCAGTCCCTGTCTATCAAGACGAGCAATGGCGGCGCCAGCGCGCCAGCGGGCGGAGGGAACACCCAGTCGGCCAAGCAGCTCATTATCGGCTTCCTCCGGAGCCGGTACGACGCAAACAGCAAGATGCTGAATCTGCAGAGCATGATGCAGGACCCTCAATTGAACTCGATGGGGTCGTTCAATGCGTCCAAGATGTTCCAGGCGCTGATAACAGTCGCCGAGGACGAGATCCGGCACGTGGACAGCGTCAACTTGGCGGGGAACAGCCTCCAGGAGGTGTCCGGCATCACCCAGCTCGCAGTCACGTACCCAAACCTCAAGAACCTGTCCCTCGCTGACAACCAGATCTCGCGATTGAGCGGGCTCGAGTCGTGGCGGCACAAGTTCCGGTTCATGCGCGAGCTCATTCTCACGGGGAACCCCATCACGCAGACGGCGACCTACCGGGAGGACATGCTGAAAATGTTCCCGCGGCTGGTGGTGCTCGACGGAATTGTAGTGCGGGACGAGACGCAGCTTGAGACGCTCAAGCTGCCCATCCCAGTGAAGCACACCTTCTTTGAGAATGCCGACGTCCAGGGCGTGGCGACCAACTTCCTCGCATCTTACTACAACTTTTACGATAACGACCGGACGCAATTGCTTCCGCTGTACGACGACACATCCACCTTCACTATCAGCGTCAACTCGACGGCCCCGCGGGTCATCACGCAGGGCGTGGCGTCGACCTGGAGCGCGTATATCCCGCTGTCGCGGAACTTTACGCGCATCACGACGGCCAATAGCCGGCAGAGCCGGCTCTACCTGGGCCCGCAGAACATTGCCAATGCATTCCGGCGGCTGCCTGCGACCAAGCACGACCTGATGCAGTCGCCGCAGAACTTCTGCATTGATGTCTGGCGCACGGCTGGGGTTCGAACAGCCAACGACCCCGCGATCGTCATCTCGCTACATGGCGAGTACACCGAGCAAAAGACACCAGGGCTCCGCTCGTTTGACCGCACCTTTGTGTTGCTCCAGGGCCCGAACGGGAATATGATCGTAGCTACGGACATGCTTACGGTGCGGCCGTATTCTGGCGCGGATGCGTTCAAGGAGTCTGCTCAAGCCCCGCCTCAACAGCAACCACCACCACCATCCCAGGCCGTACCTCAGGGCGTGCCTCAGGGCTTGCCCCAGGGGATGCCACAAGGTCAGCCGACGCCGCCAAACGTACCGCCAGAGCTCAATGGACTCCAGAACGAGCAATTGGCTGTTATAGAGAAACTTATGGGCCAGACTCGTCTCAATGCTCGGTATGCGCGCATGTGTGCTGAGCAGGCTGGGTTCAACCTCGAGCAGGCGCTGCAGTTGTTCCAGCAGAGCCAGAGCCAGCTTCCGCCAGACGCGTTTGTATAATTGTACCAAAATCCACCTCCATTACTTTTTACTTTTAGCTCGCATGGCTAAACGGTTCTTTAGAGCTTGCTATCTTGTATTTGATGTTTCTCCATTACTTTTTACTTTTAGCTCGCATGGCTAAACGGTTCTTTAGAGCTTCCTATCTTGTATTTGATATGTTTCTCCATCTTGTTCGACAAGCTTGTTGCAGATCCGACCCCACTACAACGTACACCAGTCCGTTCTGGGACGGACTTTTTTGGGGTGCGCTGCAGATCCCTGCAGGACGCCCTTTTGGTTCGTTCACGATGGGTAAAGGCGGATGACAATGACCAGCAAAATGGATATAGGTTAATATGGAAGATTCGCTACATGTGAATGTACCTGCGTCATGCTATTGCGATGGTCGTATCGTTTTGAGGGGTTGAGGACACGGGATAGAGGGCGATCGAAAAAGAGTACAGAAATGGATCACTGGCTGCGCAGGTGAAATGCCTTGTCCTTCGTATTCATCTTATCTAAACGAGAGCCCTGGCAAGATCTCAAAAAACAGCCAATCAATGGCCCAGTCGATACCAGCAATCAATCAACAATGGCCTACTCAATGGGTACAACAGTAACGGCTACATTCAGCAATAATATGATAAAATATGGTCGGCTACAATCAGATAGTAACAATGCATCAGGGATAGCTAGGATAAATAAATTAGGAATGCAATCACTCAAACGAGCTCGTCAGTATAACAGCTCAAATGAGCTCGTCAGTATAATAGAGGGTAACGGGTTAAAACACCTCTGCAGAACTCATGGTCGAACAAGTGTAGGTGCTGTTATTGCGCGAATGGTGACGGTGCTGGTGTCGTCTAATCTGGTCTGTCGTCACGTTGGCGTCAAAAATATCGTAATTGTACGTAGAGTCAAGGTCGTCCGTGGTCATAAAAGTCGATCTCCGCTTACGCTCAGCAAAGGGGGTCTTCTTGCGCATCGAAAACCCGCGGCGGACCTCGGCCGCCAGAGCTTGGATCATGACCTGCTTCTTCTTAGGCGGGTCCTCCACTCGCGATTGAATCTGGCCCATCACCACACAGCTATTCAAAGTTCCGTAGGCAAAGTATGTGTACCAACTAGCAATATTTCCAGCATTGCAAGGACGCCCGTTGCATTTTATATCGCATATCGGCCAAGGGCCCAGAAAAATAAAATACGCAGTTAGAGCCACTTGTTTCAAGATCGGCCTTTGGAGCCCATCGGGCGCCTTATTCGTTCCGGGGCGGCGGGCTGTAACAAAGGCTGCCAGGGACCCCGCCAAACACCTGCAAATCAAAGTAGCCGGCGCTTAGAGATAGTGCTGGAGCGTCTGTCTGAGCGCCAATTGGTAGTCGACGGAGTGGGCGGGGTCGGGGTAGCTGGTCGTCTCGCGGAGCACGCCGCTGAGGCGGCGCGAGAGGGCAAACACGCCGTTCTCCAGCACGTTGCGCGTATCCACAAGGTCCATAAACTCGTTCTGCTCCGACTCAATGCGGCGTATGTACTCGCGGTGGAGCTCGAGGGTGCCGATTGTCTTGTCATAAACGTGCTGCCGTAGCAGGTTGATACAGTGTTCCAGGTTGGTCACATAGTGCACAAGCAGCTTAACCAGCGCCGAGTTGCGCGCCCTCGTCTCGCCAATTCGCGCCTCCAGCGCCCTGTTTTCCGCCGCAAGGGCCCCGCCGCTGGCCCCTGCGCTCTCCTCCTCCTCCTCCTCCTCCGCCTCGGAGGAGGACGAGGACTCGAGCGGCAGGCTGAGTTCGTCGGCGAGCGCGTAGAGCCGGTCCGCCTCGGCGCGGTTCTGCTGCAGCAGCCCGGCGAGCTCGGCCATGAGCTCGGAGATCGTGTTCAGATCTTCCGATTGCGTGAACGACTGCAGTCCCAAAGAAGGCTCCATCCTTTGTCAACGCTGTTCTTCTACCTACGGCTTTTACGGATATGTATTTTAGATGGTGCAATGTTCTCTCTCTGGAACATGCGCGCGACGATAAAACAGATAGGAATAAGGTATTTTAGTTTGTTGTTTCGTGTCGTTTTCAAAATATGCCCGTCCCGCCATGCCGCCCGATGATATCATTGCAGACTACCACAGGTACAGCGGGAGCCACAAAGTGAGCTGGTAGCGACTTTGTTTGGATATTAAACTGCGTTATTGCCTTTTTTTCATTTCTCTACCGCTCTTTGCGCAGTGTGCCCTCGTGCGGTAGTTTGCTTTCCAGTTGCGATCACCGCTGATAAGCCCTTGTCGCTCCACATACGTTACTGCCTTGTTGTCTGTTGATCACGTAATTTTTGGTTATTCGCTCACGTTAACTGTCACAGTGGTTTATTACCTCAATCCAGCAGCTATTATCACCAGTTAATTATTAATGATTATTAGACTGGGTTATTATCACCAGTTAATCATTAGTGGATACTGAACTGGGTTGGCTGGTAGTTTGGGGTATAATATCAAGTGGTATTATCACAGTTAATCATTAACGGATACTAAACTGGGTTGGTTGGTATTTTGGGTCAATACATAATATCAGTGCTATTATCACCAGTTCATCATTCATGAATCCTGATATTAAACTGTGTTGGCTGGTAGTTTGGGGGTTTATCCATAATAGCGCTATTATCACCAGTTAATCATTAACGGAAACTAAACTGGGTTGGCTGGTATTTTGGGTCGATACATAATATCGGTGCTATTATCACAGTTAATCATTCATGGATGCTGATATTAAACTGGGTTGGCTGGTATTTTGGGGTTTAACCATAATATCAGTGCTATTATCACCAGTTCATCATTCATGAATCCTGATATTAAACTGTGTTGGCTGGTAGTTTGGGGTTTATCCATAATAGCGCTATTATCACCAGTTAATCATTAACGGATACTAAACTGGATTGATTGGTAGTTTGGGCTATGTAATATCAGCGCTATTATCACAGTTAATCATTCATGGATGCTATTCATGGATGCTGTGACCGAGATGGGCTCTATAGAGCTAAACTGGATTGGTATAGTAATTTGTCTAATTATTACCAGTACCTAAGGTAAGCTAGCTATATTATGTGTATTTGAAAATATCGCATTAGTCTCGTCATCATGTCGTGTTTGAAATTATTAGTTTTGCCGAGTTAGGCGGTGATCTCCTGTGGAGTTCGCCGTCGGAACTGCAGAATACAGTCGTCCTGCGGGAAGATGGTCGCAAACACTCGAATCTCCTCCGACTTTTCCGTCACGGTGTGCTTCCAGTCGTACAACAGCGCAGCCTTGCCCATCATACTCATGAGGTTCATCATCACATACGACTTGCCCAGGCACACGTGCGGGCCGGTGCCGAACACGAGCCAGTTCTTGTGCGCCACGCTCGCCTTGGAACCCTCCGCCCACCGCTCGGGCATAAACGTCTCCGGCTCGTCGTACACCTCCGGGTCGTGCAGCGCCGGGTACAGCGTCGGGATGACCATGGCGTTCTTGGGCACAGTGTAGTCCGCAGTGATCGGGAACGGCTTCTTGACAACGTACGGCACCATGGTAACCGGGGGCCGGTATCGCAGCGCCTCGGTCACGACCATGCGCGTGTACTCCATCTGGTCCACCATGTCGAGGTCGAGCCGCTTGCTAAAGTCGCCGTCCCGCACCCGCAGCTGCTCCTCCCGGATCTTGGCCATCACGTCGGGCCGGTCGCCAATGAGCTGGAACAGCCACGTGGTCGCCGAGGAAGAGGCGTCCTGGGACGCGAACAAAAACGTAAAGAGCGTCTCCGAGATCTCCTTGTTGGTAAAGTCGCGCACCAAAGCCTTGCGGGTCGCCTCGTCCTCCTGCGACTTGCCCTCCCGCGACTCGATCATCGAGGTGATCCACGCGTCCATGATGCAGTTGACGCTGCCGCCCTTGCCCATGGCCTCCTTGGACATGGCCGCGCACTTTTCGAAAATGTCCATCGTCATGTCGGCGATCTTCTTGCCGTACCAGGCCTTGGTGAAGGGCAGGATGATGGGGAAGTTGACGAGCTCCATGGCCTCGGTGATCTTGTAGTAGTTGTCCGAGATGATCTTGACCTGCTCCTCGGTGATGTACTCGCCGCAGAAGGTCCGCAGCGACAGCGCGCAGTTGATCTCGCGGAAGTCGTGCATAAACGGCCGCGCGCTCTCTTTGGAGGACTCGAGGAAGCGCTCAAAGTACTTGTCGTAAATGTCCTCCATGTGCGGCAGGTAGCACGCGAGCGCCTTGCGGGTGAACAGGTTGTTGAGCGACCGGCGGTAGTCGACGTGGGACTTGCCGTCCATGAAGACCCAGTTGGTGGGCCGCAGGATCTTGATTGCCACGTCGACGACGCAGGGCTTGACGTACTGCGGCGAGTTGAACGCCTTTCGGGCGAGGTCGCGCTCCGAGGCAATGACGACAAACTTGTGGAACACGGAAACGCACGATAGGGGGCCCGACGCCCACTTGGCCTTGTACTCCTCGAACTTTGGGTTCATGGACTCGAGGAAGGGGCCAATGAGGGGCATCATTTTGAGCTTGGGGCCCGCGATGGAGCCCTTTTTGCGCACGTACGAGACCTGGTCGTACAGCACGAGCGCCAGCAGCACGGTGAAGAGAGCGTTCCACACAGTCACGTTCTGCTGCGCCCACTGGACAAGGTTGACAATGACAGAGCCGTTGGCGAGTGCGGCCCGCTCTGGCGCGTCGATGGAGCTGTTATTCACGAGTGCGTCCATCTTTTTGAAAAAATATTCCTGAGACGGACAAAACTATTCCTGAATACCGGGTACTAATATACCTTTATCCTTTTGGAGGGATATCCAGTCAAACTATCCTTTTGGAGGCAGTCAAACAGGGGGTAAGGGGGGAGGAAAAGCTGCAGCGTAACTGCTGATTTTAAATAAAAAAATGCACAAATGAAATCTCTGCTGATTGAACCTGCAGGAGAGCTCTTCTGCGTAATAGCCTGGGCGAGGAATGTTCTCGTTCCACACTGAGACGGTCTATGGACGGCCTATGGGGGATCGAGGGGACTGGTTGCTTACGGCCTACGCCAATAATTGGCTGATTTGTTCAAAGTACCCGCTCGTTGAGCTCAACGACCATTGCCTGTTTAGAGCCTTAAATACGAGCTATACGGCGAAATTTTTTGTCCGCTTGCGCGCGCGCCCGGAACGCGGAACCCTGGCCGGACTCCGGGCCGCTCTGCTGCGACCGCGAGCGGCTCTCGTGGGGTGGCCGGCGGGCAGCCAGCGCAATTGAGTCTTCCGGAGCCCGCCAGCACCACTCGGGGGGGTTTTTATTTCTAGCCGCCGCTGTAATGGCTTGTTGCTCTGCCAGTTCAGGGGTGGCCCCCCCGTGCAGATCATTGCCGAGGCCGGGAAGGCCGGATAGGCTGTCTCATGCATCGCGCCGCACGCCACAGCCACATCACCGCCGCACGCCACCACCGCCGCAGTCCGTGGGGCTTTGTGAGCCACGCGCTCCAAGTCAGAACGGGGGGTTTGGGGGGCAGAGCCCCCCTACTACGGGGTCTGGGGCGGCGCCCCAGGTACTTTCACCGCCGACCACTGACCAGCCGCACCGGTTGCGGCTCAAACGGCAATAAACCCGCCCACCCAGTGCTCAGAGCCAGAGCCCAGAGCCCAGAGCCCAGGGGGTTTGGGGCCAACTACGGCGTCTGGGGTTGTTGCGCTCGGCTGTGCAGACCACTCGGGTGCCAAGGGCCGGTTGGGAAAAGAAGCCACGAACGACCCACTACTTTAAGCAATGATCGGACTCCAGAGGCTGATAGCGGGCCTGATAGTGGCTGCCTCGGCGGTCAGCGCGAACGAGCTGCATCTTGTAAGTACTCGGAGGGTGCGGAAGAAACTGACGGGATAGTCGAACGCGGCGAGCGACCGGCAGGTGTGCGCCGGCGTGTACTCCAAGCAGGACTGGGGCGGGGCCAAAGACCCGTACATCGAGCTTGCGCTCAACGTCAAGAAGGGCGCTGAGGACAAGAATGGATGGATCGCGGCGATCGTGTACGAGTACAGCGACGTGGAGCTCATTGGGCAGACGATCAAGGGCAAGTCGCCCGAGCTGCGCAAGTACGTCTGCGACGACGCGGCGGTCGCCATTGGCCTCTGCGACAAGGAGAGCCTCGGCAAGTTCATTGTCGGGCAGCCGGACAAGGCCCGGGTGGCGATCGCGACGGAGCGCATTGACGTGAAGGACCCCAAGGCGATGCGGTACAACTTCAAGAAGACGGGCTTCTACTGCGTCGCGACGTACCCGAGCTCCAAGGAGATTGAGTACGACGGCGCTGTCGTGTACCAGAACGCGTTTGGCGCGCTGGCGGCGAGCCAGATTGCGAAATTGCCGTTTTACGGCGGGTGCGCTCTGGCGTACGCGCTCGTGTTTGCGCTGTGGATGTTCCAGTACGTGACGCACCGCAGCGACATTCTGCCCGTGCAGAACTACATCACCGCGATCTGCGGGTTTCTCGTCGTGGAGATGATTGTCATCTGGGGGTACTACGACTACCTCAACAACGGCGCCGGCAAGACGGGCGGGCTGGTGTACCTCGTGTTTGTGTCCATTCTGAATGCGTTCCGCAATGCCTTTACGTTTTTCCTGCTGCTCATTGTGTGCATGGGCTACGGCGTGGTCAAGACGTCGCTGGGCGACGACATGTGGAAGTGCAAGGCGCTAGCGCTGGCGCACTTTGCGTTTGCCGTCGCGGAGACGGTCACCTCGTACCTGGTCGCGCCCGAGAAAGTCGGCCCGTGGGTCATGCTCATCATTCTGCCCATGGCGCTGACGATGACGACCTTCTACGTCTGGATCCTGTCCTCGCTGTCGAGCACGTCCAAGTTCCTTGTCGCGCGCAAGCAGCACGTCAAGGCGCTCATGTACCGGCGGCTGACGTGGATCCTGCTCGGGTCGCTCTTCCTCATGTTCATCTTCTTCTTCTTCAACGCGCTCAAGATCTCGGCCCAGTCGACGCTCGAGTTCATCACCACCGACTGGAAGTCGCGCTGGTTCATGCTCGACGGGTGCCTCAACGTGGTCTACTTCCTCGACTTTGTGCTCATCGCCTTCCTGTGGCGCCCGACCGCGAACAACAGGCGCTTCGCCATGTCGACCCAGATCGCCCAGGACGAGAACGAGGCCCAGGAGTTTGAGATCGCCTCCATGGACGGCTCCGACGACGAGGAGGACCGCATCGGCCTCGAGGAGCAGCACCGCCGCTCCGAGGAGGAGAGCCAGGCCATCGTCGACAAGCTCTCCCACCTCGCGCCCCAGCCGGCCCAGCCGGCCGAGCCAGAGCGCAGCGCCGAGGGCAGCTCGACCGTGTTCGCCGTCCACGACGAGGACGAGGATGCCAGCAAGTGGCAGATAGAAGACGACGACTTTATCGTCTCCGAGAGCGACGGCGAGGACGCCCGCGAAGACCAGGGGCTCAAAACCAAAGCAAAGTAACCAAAAAATTTATCTCCGCAATATAGAATACCAGTCTTCATCTTTTTTCTGGTGTACTTGGGGGGCCCTGCCCCCCAAACCCCCCGTGGCTGGGGGCTCTGCCAGCAGAGATCGGAAGAGCGG
>JAKTQJ010000014.1:0-196221 GCA_030558835.1 Blastobotrys illinoisensis | reverse complement strand
GAGGTGATATAGACGGGGGTCTGGGGGCTGGCCCCCAGCCACGGGGGGGTTTGGGGGGCAGGGCCCCCCAAGAGCGCGCCAGCCAGGCCTAAATTGCGAGCGGGGGGTGAACAGCATAGACATGGATTAACGAGACACGCTACGAGCGGTACGAACGGGGGTCTGGGGGCAGAGCCCCCAGCCACGGGGGGTTTGGGGGGCGGGGCCCCCCAAGTGCGGCAATGGCGTGCGCAACGGGGAGGGCGGTCAGCCCATGTAGGCGCCGGCGGCGAGGCAGAGGTTGCGCCTGGTGAAGTGGACCTTGTAGACGGGGGTCTTTTTAGTGTGGAATGCGACGAGGTGGTCGGGGGTCGCGACGACCTCCTTGCGGCGCTTGTCCTCGGGCTTTGCGTCCTGCTCCGCGCCCGCCGGGGCGGCTGAAGGCTGGGGCGCGTCGATGATCTCGAGGGGCTCTGGCTGGGCGGAGGCGTCGCTGGTGCCGCGCTTGATGTCCCACACGCGGACCGAGTTGTCAGCGCCGCACGAGACGAGCACGGCGCCCTCGCGCGAGAAGGCGAGCGAGTAGATGGAGGCCTTGCCGTGGCCGCGCATGCACTTGAGGCGGCGCCCGGAGCCGAGGTCCCACACGTTGATGACGCCGTCCTCGCCGGCGGAGGCCATCCAGCGGCCGTCGGGGGAGACGGCGGTTGTCGTGACGGGCTGCGTGTGGCCCATGAAGACGCGCACGGAGTTGCCGCGGCTCACGTCCCACAGGCGGCACGACTTGTCGCTCGAGCCCGTGACGAGGTACGAGCCGTTTGGGTGGAACGCGACCGTGTCGACGTCGCTGAGGTGCCCGGCGAAGATGCGCAGCGGGTGTATGTGGTCGCAGCTCCAGAGGCGCGCCGTCTGGTCGTGCGACGCCGTCGCAAAGTAGTGTCCGAAAGGGCTGAACGCCACGTCCCACACGGGGTGGTTGTGGCCCTTGTACGCGACGAGCGCCGTGTACGTGTCGAGCGACCAGAGCCGCACGGTGCGGTCGGCCGAGCTCGACAGCAGCAGGCGCGAGTCGGGGCTGAAGTCGGTGCCGAACACGGCGCCGGAGTGGCCGACGAGCCGGCGCGGGCCCTCGGGGGCGTCGTCGCCGCGGACGACAGAGGCGAGCCGCGCGCCCTTGAGGCTCCATACTTTGACGAAGCTGTCGGCGAACCCGCCGGCGACGAGCTCGGCGTCGTCCGAGAAGCTCACGCAGTTGAGCGCGTCGTGCGTGTTGTGGAACGTGTACATGCAGACGCTCGGCGGCGAGGCCTGGCTGACGGGGGCGCGGCGTGAAGCGTCGACGACGTGGCGCACCTCGCGCGCAACGTCGGCGGCCGTGTACTGCGGCAGCGGCAGCGGCTCTGGTTGGTCTTCGGATGGCTCGGTGTCGTGCGGCTCGTGCGGCGCGAGCGGCGGGTCGCGCCGCTCGAGCTCGGCGCGCACCTCGCGCGCAAACTCAGCGTCGCGGGGCGCCGCACCGAGCCGCACGGCGGGCCCGGGCGCGTCGCCGGCGCCCGCCGAGTACCCCGGCAGGCCCTCGCCCGCGCCGAGGCTCAGCTCCGTGTCGTAGCGGCTCGGGCGCGTCGCCGACACGGCCGTGTCAACGTGCTGGTTGAGCAGCCGGATGATCGCGCCGCCGCCGCTCGCCTCAATCTCGTGCAGAAAGTACAAAACGAGCTCGAACGACGTGCGCGACACGCGCAGCCGGTACCGCGTCTTGAGCAGCGCGCGCGCCAGGTCGTTCTCCTCGAGGTGCTGCGGCAGCGACACGGCGCTCAGCCGCTCAATCTCCTGCGCGTGCAGCGCCATAAAGTCCACCGAGTGCTCGTCGAAAAAGCGCTTCGCCAGCGCCGGCTCGTTGCGGTGCACCAGGTCGAGGAAGAGGTGCACGAACACGGGGTAGCACAGCCGCCGCAGCTCGGGGCGGTACAGGTCGAGCGAGCTCTCCGCCCACCGCTTGAGCGCCGCGTACGCGCTCAGGTACACCGCCGGGTCCTCCTCGGGCGCCGCGAGCGCCGCACCGCCGCGCGCCGCCGAGCCCGTCGTCGTCGAGCTCCCGCCCGCCGGCGTCGGCGTCCGCGACGACTCGATCCGCAGCATCGCCTCCGTCCGCGTGTAGCCCTTCTTGTTCAGGTACTCGAGCACAATGCGGTTCAGGTCCGACACGCCCGTCTGCGCCGGCCGCGGGGGCGCCTGGGGGGGCTTGTCGTTGGCCATTGTGTTACGCTCCATGGTTGTGTCGCGTCGTTTTTTTCCTCCCGCCTCCTCCCAACCGCGCCCGTCGTTACGCCGTAACAGCCCGCGCTATGCTACTGGCGTCTCGTTACACCCGTAACAAACCCTCGCCGGCGCGTGCTGGCCCCCAAACCCCCCGTGGCTAATATCCCCGGATCAGGTACACTTGGGGGGCTAGCCCCCCAAACCCCCCAGAGCTGGGGGCCAGCCCCCAGACCCCCGTATCTTCTTCGCCAATTGCTTGCATCGCCATTCTCTCCTTAATTGTACTAGTCGAACCTATCGCCCTGTCAATCCGACACATTGATACATTTGTACATTGTAGATTGGTAGACTGTAGATTGGTACATTGTGGACTGGTAGATTGTAGATTGGTGGCCATCTTCAATGGGGGTTCAAGGGGGCTTGCCCCCTTGTCTTTCTAACCATTTCTACTGTAGTATTGTTAAATCAGTTACAGCCTCAATGGGGGTTCAAGGGGGCAAGCCCCCTTGGCTTTTCAATCATTTTAATTGCTATATTGTTCAATTGGTCATCCTCAATGGGGGTTCAAGGGGGCTTGCCCCCTTGTCTTTTCAAACATTACTACTGTACTGCTATATTGTTAAATTAGTTACAGCTTCAATGGGGTTCAAGGGGGCTTGCCCCCTTGGCTTTTCAATCATTTCTACTGCTATATTGTTAAATTAGTTACAGCGTTAATGGAGGTTCAAGGCGTTTCAACTACGGAGTCAAATATTGGTGACTGTAGATTGGTGATTGTAAGTGGGGCGAAACAGCTAACAATATACCGTAATTGGTACAGATGAGAATGAAATATTGAACAATTGAGTCAGAAAAGGGGTTTTACATGAATCTGTGATGAATGGGGGGGGATGGCTTCGGTTGAGATATCCAAATGTGCTTACGGCAGATGGTGTAAGCATATTTGAGCACGCTGTAAGATACGCTGCCAGTGCCGTCTTTCAATCTGTTTAAAACCGTCTACCAGTGTAAGCAAAGGGGGTCCCAGCTTTAACATTGTGATTGTATGGCAGAATAAAGTGGCGTATGGCTTTGATAAACTGAGTGGTAATAATCAATTGCAAGACCTGACAAGAATGGATGCCATCATTAAAGGTTAACCACACAAATAAACATCCTCAATTCCGCATGAACTTGACCGACAGCGCATCAGTACTTTTAACATTGGCATTTCATTCCAAGCGTACTCTATAGGTGTATTGATACAAGAGGCTACTGCTCTTCCAGCCTTGCACAATCGCTATTAAAAAGCTTGAACGTATTTTGTACTGCTCTACCAGTCTGGCACAATCACTACTATTAAACGGTGAACAATAAACACATCTACTCAGCGGCTCAGGGGACATCTACTCAGCGGCCGGAGCACGTCGGCCCTTCTTCTTCTTGGCAGCCTCGGCAGCAGCCTTCTCCTCCTCAATCTCACTCACGTACTTGGCCAGGGTCTCGCCGTCGAGCATCTCCAGCTTGCCGCCCGGAGCCATAATGGCAATCTCAATGTTTCGCGCGCCAGTCTGCACAACCTCGAGTAAGCTCTGAATAGCAAGCTTGACCGTCTTCTCGCGGTCCATGCCCTCCTCGTAATTCTTCTCCAGCAACTCCCGCACCGTTTTGCTCGACCGGCCAATGGCGTTGGCCTTCCATGCAGAAAAGATGCCCGACGGCTCCGTCTGGTACAGCTTGGGCACATTGTCCTCCGGGTCAAACCCAATGATGAGCGTCGCAATGCCAAACGGCCGCACGCCGCCAGACTGCGTGTATCTCTGCTGCACCCCGGCAATGTACTTGGTCATGTACTCCACGCTCGCCGGGTCCTCCATCGTCAGCTTGTGGCTCTGCGCCTCGAGCCGCGCCTTGTCTACGAGCACCCGCGCGTCCGCGTTGAGCCCGGCAAACGCCAGCGTCAGGTGGTTGTCAATCGGGCAGATCTTGCTCGGCGTGATTCGCGTGTCCTGGAGCTTGAGCGCGCTACGCTTCTCGCACCCAAGCACAACCACATCAGCGCCCTTGACGCCCACGGCACAGTTGCCCCGCTTCACCGCCTCCCACGCATACTCGACCTGGAAGACGTGTCCGTCAGGACTAGCTCGTTAGCTGCTTGGCCCGTCGCAATTCGCGGGTACCTACCTGAAAACCGACAACGCTCTATCGTATCCGCTCATTCTTGTTAGGTTCTTTCGTTAATTGAGGCCGCCCCGTGTCTCTTGCGTCGCTTTGGCAAAAGGTTCAAGGTGTGGTCGTCAAGTCGTGATGCAATGGGACCGCCACCATCGCCATCGAAAAAGTGCTAATTTGGTCTACGATATACAACCACCGCGACTTGGCGTACACGAATGGCCATATTACACAGGCCGTTCCTGTAGCTTTGCAACAGTCGCTGATGTTACTATCCTCTAGCCCAGTGTGTAGCAGCGTAGCAGCGTAGCAGCCTGGGTAGTCCCAAGCTTGACAGTAACATTAATCCAACTACACATAAATGTCTACAGTTCGCTCGAACTGATCATGTGTAGCTCGAGAAAATAAGTTACCAATTGCCATCAAATGTCATCAACTGAGTATCACTACGGTATTAACACGGGCATATTATTAGGGAGCTCAGTCTTTTGTTACGCCGTTGGGAGAACTAGTTACGCTCTGCCCATTACAGCAAAATGTCGTTACAGCATAATGTCGTTACAGCAAAATATAATTACAGCGAAATATCATTACAGCGGCATATCATTGATGGTCTCTTTCGTATGCCAGCTAGCTATCAGGAATAGCTCCTATCTGTTGTTGACAGATCGAAGGTAGAAAAGAGTACCATCTTCTTTCCCTCTAGTATACAACGAGCCATAGTTCGCCTTTACCCAATCGCACTCAGTATACCCCCCGCCGCTCGTTCTAAAGCGGAAAATACTGTTGAAATGCTCGCTCGGCTCGAGATAGACAACCCGGTCCCCCTCGGGCTTGTCGTTTGAACAGTTGAGCTCGCTGGCGTTTGGAGCCACGGGGCAGAAACTGACATAATGGCCATGCTCACATTTTATATAATACTTGTCCTCCTCTTTGTGGACTAGGAACTTGGTTGGGTTGAAGTCAAAGCCGTCCCAGTTACCATACAGGGTGCCTTCGTCGCCCATGCACATGAGCCCGCCGTTATCCTCAAAGCATGCAATGGTAAACTCTTCGAGTTCTTCAAACTCTGTGCCTTCAATGTCAATGACTTTGGTGGATTCCATGCCTGTGTTACTTGATGAGTTGCATTTCATAGCCGGATCGCCTCGTTTTATAGTCAAGCATGGCCACCCCCCCCTCCCCCGAGAGAGAGGCGTATGCAGGTAATTAACGCGGGGCCGTGGCACATGACGCGAAAAATCGCGTTCTCGGGGCTACGCGTAATACTTTGTCGTCGAGCCTTGAAAGCTTCTGCCGACAAGTTCTCTCGCAATCTGTTGTAGAAAGAAAGCCATTTGGTAGCTATTGTACTGTAACAAGTTAGCAAACCGTGCCCTTGCGAGAGATCCGACTTTTATCGGTGGGCAAGTATCTTTGGGTTCATGCAAGTCTACAACAGAACGCCAATTGCCCGCTTCTAACGCGAATCACCAATGAATCACATCCAGTGCCGCTTCATGCATCCAAAAAAGACCAGAGCTAAGAGTTGCTAGCTTTAAATTTCAGAATTATACATGTTATAACGGCCTGTTAAATGTCTCAGACGAAAGTTGTTTCCGAGGATCCTTGATTTTTGACCATTATATTATAGCCGATCCGCCGCTCGGTTTGACAACCCAAAAGCTGCGAAAAGCTGCGAGTACAAAACTCATCCTGACAAAGCTGCCGCCATTGCCCAGTTCCTCCTATTGATCATAATTGTACTATATAATTAATTCTTGTTAGTTGCGGATGAAATAACGAAATTACAGCGGGCGCACGCACACTGATCAAATATTTCACGGCAGAATCAATCACGAACCGCGATATAGAGAATGGCCAAGTCAAAACGGGTCGCGCAGTTCGACCACTATGCCCGGATCTCGCACCTGTTCCAATTGTCCTCGGTGACGGCTACTGAAAACCCCGCACTGGCGGCGTGCTATACCGGTGTACTGAGATCTGTCGCCCGCAAGAACGTGCTAAGATTGGCTCCTTCCATGAAACGAGCCATGTGCAAGGGCTGCAATGGACTCCTCGTTCCCGGTATCACTAGTAGGACGCGAATCGTTAACCGATCCAAGAGTAATGATCCGAAATGCGACGTGCTAGAGATCACTTGTCTCAAATGCAATAAAGTGAAGCGGTTCCCGGTTGGCAAAGGTGAACATGCTCCATTCGCAGAGAGAGAGGCTGTGCAGGACTAGCTCTATACCCCAATGCTATGATTAAAGTTGTCGATTGTTTACAAAAACCTGTTAAAGTTGCCGACTGTTTGGTCCACAATTGAGAGCTTTGGAATTGCTGAAACTGTCGCTCATGGCTCAACTCCCGATCGAGATTGCTGAAATTGTGTTTAACCACCTCGATAGAGATTGCCATAACGCTGGACTCGTGTGTCGTGTGTGGCACGCTATCTATCTTCGCACGATATGGCAGACATTAAATGTCGAGGTTTACGAACACTTCATTTCCTTCCGAAACAAAATAGCATACTACGACGTCGCGATTAAAGCACTGATTTTACCAGATGAAAGCATTAGGATTGACACCCGTACCGTGAAACAGCTCAATGAAGTATTACTAGCCGTCGAAAGGGCTAGACAACATATTCGCGAGCTCAGAATCCTCTTTCTTCAAGCTCCTATCACTGACTCCATCACCATATCGAATGTGCTGCGTAGCCTCTGCTGTGCCGCTAGACCACTCAATCTCGTCTGCAATGTCGGCTATGGCGCCGATTGGACAACGGCGTACGCTGTTATGGACCTCGTGTCAGCTGCCACACTGCCTGAAATGGACAAAAGAGTAGCTATCCAGGCCGTTGATGCCGATAACGAGCGGTTTGCTACTCGCCTCCTGCAGCGAATCCGCGAGAAGCACCAAGACACAGGAGCGCCGGCTATCGAATTCTTGCTAGCTCGGGACATTTCGCTGAGCTTTTTCCGTGATTATGGCGATGCTATCGAACGGATGCAAATTGATAATGACGGAAGAGAATCCATTGGCCGATTTAGCTACCTTAACCGCGTCGTGGCAAGTTGTCGGAATTTACAGGAGCTTGTAATTAGCCTTACGACTTGCCAAATGGAACCTACAGATTCGGCTCAAGTCACTCTCCCGCACCGGCTCAAAAAGCTTACATTCTCCAATTTCTCGCAAAGCCATGTAATGATCAGTGCACAGGATCTCGAAATGGCTGCTCTAAGTCTAGACCAGTCGGGACTCTCATCAATTACTCTGCGAGTACCGAGCTTGAAAGAGCTAACTATCCACAGCCAGCACTGGGTCCAAAGCAACCTCGCTGAACTCTGCGGCTCCCTGCCAGAGATTGATCGGTTGACGATTTACGGACTCGAGACTCGTGGTTCGATCAGGCCGTTTGTACCATTGCTCAGGTTGGTGCGACGCCGCCTATCGTGCCCCCCAGTGGAAGCATATCCAATCAACTCTGAAGAGGCGCCGGACTATGGACAGTCAATGGCCATGCCGAATTTTACCAGTCTAGTCAAGTTACAGCTGCCAGTATTGGATCTCAGCGTTTCTGTCCCATTCGAATCCATTACAGAGTTGGTCAATTTCGCCAAACTTTGTACTTCTCAGATGGCCAAGCTAAGGTCTCTTAAAGTTTGGACGCATCTTTCAGCAGTCCCATCCGACGAGCTCAATCGTTGTGCATTGCTGATCAGAGTGGTGGACGGCATTTACGGCGTCGACTTGGTACAATTAAAAGACTTGCCGTAGCACACAATTAACAAATACTTAACTATTATTCTTCTCTTCCAATTCGCTTTGGAGCTTGAGCAGCTGCTTTTGGAACCGTTTGCCGAAAATATCAATGTAATACGTTGCGCCGTTATACGACGCTGTGAAGAAGATCACCGTGAGGAAAAGCGCACTGAGATACTGGTACGTGTACCACAGCGGACACAACATCATAGTGAATAGTTGGAAGCTGTATTGGATGGCGGTGAATGCAATAACCGGGTACGGTTCGGGCAGGTCATTTACAAACTTGCCTATACTCGTTGTCCCGTAAGATTTCCTAAGCCATTCGAAACTTGTGACCCGTGCGCCAGACTTGATCTTCTCCTTGCGCCTAACTGTAATGAAATAATGGTAGAGGGACTGCCACACAAAATACGCGACTGTAGACCATAGGATACTGTATGCGAATCTCCAGCTCTCAAGCTCAACTGCCGCGGGGAACCGCCTTGACTTTGTTTCTTCATCCAGTTGGTGGGTAATCACATGGAACACAGTAGGCGGGAGGACGTGAATGAAGGTCGACGTTGTTTTATCAAGCGAGTGAAGCACGAGGGAATTCCTCCAAGTGATCACAGCCCACGATAGAGTACCAAATGCCAGCGCGTAACAGCTGATGAATAGCTTGACTGATCCAGGGAACACCCAGATGAACAAGAGGTTAAGCGTGTTGGCAAAGTAGCACAAGTCAGCGAGGAAATAGTGATAGTCTTTGCGCTTGTACGTGTAGAACCGAATCGGCAGCAACAAAAAGGACTCGACAGTGTAGAGACAGTGGAACCAATCCGGTTTGCTTCCCATTATGAAGCCAATTGCAAACACATTGAGGAGGCCAAACGCGAATGTCAGCTTTTCCGAGAGGGTGACGATTGGTTCGCTACTAAGCTGTTTTTCGACCTTATCCACCCGCGCTAGGATCTGCCGCTTGAGCTTCTCTAAATCTTCCTCTCTAACAGTCTTGATCTTCGTACGAAGGTCGCTGCTACTCTTGCGCAGGTTGGAGTTGAGTTTCGTCTGGAACTGCTTACTCCGCTGTCTGACTGTGGTGTTGATCCTGCGAGACAACTGGGTCGACACAGCGAACGGATCCAGCAAGTCCAAGAATGAAATCTTGTCCGCTGTCAGCTCATCCGACGAATAATAATCTTCATCATCTGAATACTCTTCAGAACTCATCTTGACGCGTTTCTATAGATAAGAATTTTTGTTTGGGTCATTGCCGATCATGGGACTTGACACGAGATAACGTCCCCCCACTATATACTCCGTAAATGACTACGGCACCGTATCTGGCACATTTAGTGAACGGTCAATCCCTGCAGCAAACGCAAACGAAGAGACCAACCATGCCTATTCTATATGAGATATCATTGGTATACATACGTAATCCGGCGACGGTGCTGCTTGCAGACGTGGAGGCTTAGGTGACCAATGGGTTCAACCATGTGAATATCAAAAAAATAAGCAAATTACCGTGTCATTAGTGAAGTCATTAAATAAAATTTTAAACTATCTAGTTCATCTTGGAGACAAGCTCGTTGATGAACTCCTCTCGGTTGCCCAAAGAACCACCCTCAATAAAGTGCTTGAACTTTCGTGGCACACCCCAGCCGCCAGATGGGTTGGAGAGCTTGAATGGCCACAGGAAGTTGGAAGCCTGCTTGAAGTTTGGACCAACGGTGTAGATCTCGTGGATAAGGTCCTCAACAGAGATGATACCGTACTGGCCAAGGTTGGCCTCAACAATAGCGTTGTCGGAAAGAGCAATTCGCTGCTTGTTGACCTTACCGTAACCTCGCTTGTAAATGAGCTTTCGGACAGTGCCAAGGTTTGGGTAACCGTAGGCAATGTATGGCTCAACAATTCGGAGGAGCTCGGCAGTAGCCTTGGTGAGTCGGATGAAGACACCGTTGTTGATCTGGTGCAATCGAAGGAGCTGGAGAGCCTTTCGTGGCTTTGGAGCAATCTTGTTCACACCCTTAATTCGAATGGCAAACACAAGCTTGTTCTCAGCTGGCACGAAGAGGTTGCCGCTGGCCTTGGCCTCTCGTCGAGCGTTGATGACAGCTCGCTCAGCGTCGTAGTACTCCTTCTGGTACTTCTCAGCTCGAGCGAAGATGACCTTTCGCTTCTCCTTGTTGGCCTATTCTCGGTTAGTTTTGTTTTCAATTCCCGCAAAATCCCGTTCAATCACTTTAAACGTCAGCCCCGAAAGATGGTTAACGTTCGACAACATCGCCGTAGCTAGTCGAGGAAAATGGTTGTTATCATCATCGTAAAAGTGACCGGAACGGATGATTTTCATGTGTAGATGTACTTACAGCAACAGTCTTGGCCTTGAGTTCGGCCTTCTGGGCAACAGCCTCCTGCTGAGCCTTGGACTTCTTGAGCTGGGACTCTGGGACCAAAACGTCCTGAGCACTTGGTACAGTACTATAGCCGGTTAGTTTTTCTGTGCAATGAAAAAACATCATCGCAATGCAAAATTTACAATTGCAAATCTGCATTATGACTGTACCCCAAAGTTACATCAGAAACATAACAGGGGACACGCTTTTTAAGAGCAGCAAAACCCTTTTATCATTTTGATCGAATGATCTAACCAATTGGTTGACCAATATCGACAACACCTCGCACTAATGCGAGAGATTCTAGCGTTTAGGAAGATACTTTATCACAGCTTGTGTTTTCGCAAAGACAAGCAGGCGATCGTTCCTCTTTTCAACGCAGTAATATCTTTAAGGATAAAAGGACATGTCCTTTACAGATCCCAAAACTCTTCCGGCGGAAGAAGACAGGGCTGGGCGATCCAGCGAAATTACACTCCGATCCTTGCAATTAAGGATCATCTGCGAAGCTATTCAATAAAAAATGCTTACGTTCGAGCCATTTCTAAATTATTAGTCGAGTAGTGAAATAGAAAAGAGTAAAGAGGGAAAGGAAACTTTTTCACTCTGAAATTTTCAACGGCGGCACGGAAAATATGAATGCTCTGCGCGCGCGATCCAATTCGCGCGGCCTCGAAAAGCGTAACCAACTTAACCGCTCTCTCCTGCGCAAGCGTTGGGACTTCCGATATAAATTTTACCTTTCCCTAGCTGTCAAAAAGCAACGGTCTCGGAAGCTTCAAATCGATAAGGCCACATACATTTGAGCCCTGCGGTACCGAGAGAACGTACCAGCGACTGTCATACCAGCGATATACGGGGCGAAGACAGTCGATCCGAGGAACACTAATTGGTTACAGAGAGCAGGAAAATCCTGCCACTTGCCGTTGGGAAAAGAGTTTGGCTGTAAACACATCTGCTTCAGACAAACCATACCCGTGTTTGACAACTGAAAGTTAAAATATCGAGAACACCTGTTTTATTACAACAACCTCACCACTGGGCAACGCGACAGGGGTACCTTTGTTGTTCTTCTTTTTGTTTTCGCGCCAGAATTTCTCAAAGGAAGAAGGGTTGTGACCGGTAGTAGTCGCCTCAGAGAGTAGGATGGATAAGAATTCAAAGGTTGTGGCCGGGGCCATTGTCAAGCGGGACAAGCAGGGCCCGGTGCGCAAGCGCATCACCGCCGGGTCGTCGAAAAGACGGTCCGCCAATGCCAGCGGCCAGAAGACGCGCCCGGCGTTTGTCGGGAAGCTCTGGAGTATGGTCAATGATCCCGTGAACCAGGAGTTCATCCGGTGGATGCCGGACGGAGAGAGCTTTCAGGTGCTGGGGCGCGAACAGTTTGAGCGCATGGTGCTGCCAAAGTACTTTAAACACTCGAATTTTGCGTCGTTTGTGCGTCAGCTCAACATGTACGGGTGGCACAAGGTGCAGGACGTGACTTCGGGGGCAATGCACCAGTCTTCGGAGGGTGAGACGTGGCAGTTCAAGTCTCCGTATTTCATTAGAGACCGTGAGGACCTGCTCGACAACATTGTGCGCAACAAGGGCTCGAAGAACGCCGGGAGCGACGACGAGGAGGAGCACGGGGTGGGCGATATCCGTCTCATTATGGACGAGCTGCGGCTCATCAAGTCGAACCAGCAGGCCATTGGCCAGGATCTCATGCGTATCCGCAAGGACAACCAATTGCTATGGGCGGAGAACATTCAAACGCGGGAGCGGCACCAAAAGCACGCCGAGACGTTGGAGCGGATCATGCGCTTTTTGGCCTCTGTCTATGGTAATGGGATTTCCAGCAGTAAAATGCTCAACGACCTTGTTGCGAGCCACAATGCGGCACCCAAGCCAGCCCAGAAGTTGCTCATGAACTCACCCGAGAAATCGCAGCCCCAGATCTCTGAGATTGTCACCGATGACAATGGCAACAAGAGCTTTGGCGATTTCTCTAATAACGTTACTAACCTGTCAGATGCCCTGTCGCCATACTCGACAGATGTGTTGTCTGGCCACCCCCGAATAACCTCTGTATCCTCCGCGGGTCAGACTAACGCCGCCAACAGCCCCGCAATCAGCGACCCGACCGTGTCCAGTGAGGCACCTCCGGCAGGGCCTCTTCCGGTAGTGGAAAGCCCGGCGACCGGAGAGGGTGTCGATAACAACTCTCACCTCAATGACCTGGCAGTGTCTCTGCAAAACGCAAAGTACAGCCAGCCGCCCAGCATGCCTACCCCAAGAGCGCTCTTCCCCGAGCTGAACCCAAGCGCAAGCTACCCTGATCTCAACTTCCTCGGCGGCCTGCACGATCACAATGGAGAAGAGGAAGCTAGCGCTGATAGGACACAACAGCGTATTCTGGCCAACTCCTCGCGGGTCGAAGACATCCAGAAGAATATTGAAACGCAGTCGGAGAGTCTTGCTCAGGTGGAGCAATGGCTGCGAGACCTTGACTCGCGCTACACTAACAATAATACCCCTGTTCCTGATCCGGCTAATGGAAACGACCAGATGAGCGGGAACACCTCTTCAAATGTGTTATATGATCCCAATTTCAACGTTGATGAGTTCCTCGAGACGGAGAACTTGGATGATCTCAACAACTACTCTGGCGTGCCACCCATTGACGCGGCCACCCAGACGACGACTACAAATGACCAGAACAAGCGACGGCGCATGGATTAAGTTATAAAGTTGTTATGATAGCGATGCATTTATGAATGATTGTATGCCTTTTTTAACCACTAACCATTGTCTACTGGATAGCAATTGCTCAACGCTGTCATGTTAGTTTCGTAAAAGCTTTTCTTTCTAACGTCTAAGGGAGCTCCGTTGCACATAAAAAATATCATAAGCAAACGACAAATCACATAATAATACAATCTTTCTTCTTCTTTTTCTGGGTATCCGGCTGCCCCGATGGCCTCTCTCTCTGGCGCTGACGACGCTGGCGCTGTCTCTGCTCCCGCTGCTGGGGACCGGCCCCTTCCCGTGCGAGCTCCTGGGCAAGCTCCTCGTCGGCCTGCAATTGCATCTGCTGAGCGATTAAAAAGTCTTCAGACATATCGGCGTTTGGAGCACTCTCGGCGTGCCGCTCGCTGTCGTCGACGGCATGCGGCGTGAAGCTTCCTGCGTAAAAGTAGTCTTCACCTCCAAGAGTGTCGGTCAACGACTGCCAAACGATGGACTTCTGCTCTTTGAAACCCTGGTCCGCCACAAGAGTGTACAGAGTCCCTCCATGCTTTACAATAGTTGCAAAATGGTCGTTTCGGAACAAAACAGCCGGGATATCCGCGGTCAGCAGCTCTCTCACCTCTCTAAGACCATACGGTGTTAGCTGTGTCGGGTTCTGGTTAAAGAAATGCCGGATTGCCTCTGCACGAGCCTTGGTATCGGCATCGACCTCCGCGTCCTCCGCCGCACTCAAAAGCAGCGACTGGGCGTCGTCATACGACTCCACCGTGCTGATTGTCGCATACTCGGGATCTTCGGGGTCCATCTTCCACCCATGGACGATGTCAACGTCGTAAAGCCGGAACAGCGCCATTTCAGGGGTGTTCTCAAACGTGCCATTGAACCGCACGTTGATGTTCATTCCGGTCGCAAGCTTGGGTAGCAGTTTGAGAACCGCGTCGGTGGCCTGGGAATGGTCCTCTCCATCGGTCATGCCACTGTGCACGCTAGCACGGTCCGTGTCAGGGAGCACCTGTGAGCCCTGCTCGCTGACTTTGGCCAGCAATAGCTCGCCCAGATGGTCGAGAATCTCGTGCACACTGATCTTAGGCTTTCCGTAAGTGAAGCTGGCTAGGGACAGCGCAGACGCGTTGCCATTGGCATTCTTAGACGTGTGCTCGCTCAGTACCAGCGTATTCACCAGAGCCACTAGCGGACATGGGCCGTTTTCGTTCTGGAGAAGGATCGTGGCTTCGACATCCTGGCCATCCCGCTGGACGACTATGCGCTTAGTGTCAAAGACCTCGACCTGTGAGCTCATTGCGTAGCCTGTGGATTGTTGGAGATAAGAGGAAGCTTCCAGTGGCTGCTCATATCATCGTCGTAGGGGGTTTAAGCCTCAAAAGTCACGTGGGTGTGGGGAAACTTGATAGACAACATTACCACATTAATTAAGTTAATATTCATGCGGCGCTTCAAGCGTTATATCAATTGATAGCCTCGGCAGCATCAGCAGCAGATAAAGTACGAGGGTACACGCTATGCAGTACCTACACATTATTCTGGTTTAAAAAAGGGGTTCTGGTTGCGCTCAATTGGCAAACCTGGGCTACAAAACAACACTGCAGAGACTAAAATAGCCCGAGAGATCTCGCTATATCTTGAGCGCATGTCAAGCCTGATTTAGAGCGTGCCAGCTGAAATTATTCGACGCAATTGATTAGGAGAACGAGTACGGTACAGTATGGCGTTTAACCAGGGGACGTCGGAGATTTGATCCGGGACGGGAAAACGGCCACCTCACAGTGCGTGAAATTGATTAGCACCCATACACCAGTACAGGCGGAAGGAAGCGCGAATGTTGTCAGCCTTTAAAGCATGTAAGTCGGGTTGAAGAGCGGCATGTAGCTGGGCTAATAATGCAGTCTCGAGTGGCATTCTCGCGAACTACTCGTTATCAAAAAACCCCCAGTTTCGGGCCGGTCCGTGGTCGGTGCACTCTGGCAAGCGCAAGTCGAGCGGGGAGGCTGTGTCGATATTCGTGTTTGATAAAAAGGCTCTGCAGCAGGCCATCGCAGCATCGGGAGTCGACAAGAGCAATGTCAACTACGTGTACGAGCGCCTGAAACGGGAGGCTAACTCCCTGGCCAAGATCAGGCACCCGTCGATTGTAAAGATCATTGAGCCATTGGAGGATGGGAGGAGCAGTATGATGTTTGTGACCGAGCCATTGAGCGCAAATTTGAAAGGCCTGATAGACCGGTCTGGTGGCGGCGGAGGTGTTAATGATGATTTGGACGAGCTGGTGATTCAGAAGGGCCTGCTCCAGATCACAGAGGGCCTCCAGTTTTTGCATAATAACGCCAACTTGGTGCATTTAGATATACAGCCAAGCTCTATTTTGATTGATGCCAAGGGAGACTGGAAGCTGGGTGGATTGGGCTTCATACAGAATTATAAGGAGCAGTCGAGCGACTACTTCATCACGCAATATGATCCCAGGCTTCCGGGATTTATTCAGATTAATCTCGATTATTCTGCTCCAGAGCTGGTGTTGGATAAGCGGCTCGAGCCTGGCAATGACGTTTTCTCTCTCGGGTGTTTGATTGTCTGTATCTACACTCAGAAGCCGCCATTTCGCACAAACAACAATCCCTCGACCTACAAATCAGAGCTTCCCGGTATATCGAGGGTGCTGAGAGACCCCAAAATCCCCCAGTACTTGGGTGGTATACTTCCCCGGCTGGTTACGCGGAACGCAATCGAAAGAATCACTCTAGAGGATCTCAAGCACTCGGAATTTTTCGACAACCCTCTAATAAGAACTATCAACTTTTTGAACGACTTCCCGGCAAAGCTCCTTTCGGAGAAAAAGACTTTCCTTAATGGGCTGCATACCATACTTCCCCAGTTCCCCAAATCGGTTCTTCAGCGCAAGGTTTTGCAGTCGCTGCTCGAAGAGATTGAAAAAGAACCTAGCATTGTGTATCTCATTTTGCAGAATGTCTTCGCCATTGGCAAGGACATGAGCCAGCTGGGATTCACCGAGAAAATCCTTCCTGCACTCTCCAAGGTAAAGGACGAATTTGGCTGTCAGCTGGCTATCCACGATAACCTTGAAGTGCTCACGTCTCGTCTGTCTGACAATGAATTTAAGGAGTCCATCCTGCCAATTGTCATTAATATGCTGGATACAGCCCCAGCCGAAAATCAGGCTTCCATGCTGACCAAAATCAATATCATTGCCTCCAAGCTGGATTTCGTTACCATGAAGAATGAAGTGTTTCCTGTAGTTGGCAAGGTGTTTGGCAAAACAACAAGTCTCAGCGTGAAGCTCGAAGCTTTGAAGGCATTCCGTGTGTTGATCGAGCTTAAGACTTTGGATAAATTTGCCATCACCGAGAAGCTACTTCCTCTACTCTCCGCAATGAAGACGAGAGAGCCCAAGATCCTCATGGCCAGCCTTGATGTTTACACGTTAATCGCGGACACGGTAGATATCGATGTTGCTGCCAAGACTCTTATTCCCAATCTTCTTGGTCTAAGCATGGAATCACTTCTCACAAAAGAGCAGTTCCACGCATTTATGACTCGTATTAAGAATGTTCTTGATCGAATTGAGCGGGAGCATGAACGAAAGCTGAGCACGCAAACTGGACCGCAGGATTCGTTCAGCATTGCATCACGAAGTGGCGGACTGGGCCTTAACGAAAAGGCAAACAATAGTACACCGAATTTCAACAGTCTCATAGCCGGGGATTCCAGTAGCAATGGCTCTCGAAACAACTCCCTTGATTTTTTGAGCTCCTCCGCCAGCGCGTCAACTGCTAGCCCCCCTACTAGCTCCTTTAGTGCTCTTAACCCTACACACACAACCGCATTAGGGACTAATGGTTCCCGAGGGACTTTTGGCTCCGTTGGTAATGGTTCCTCTCTCAAGCTGGAACCATCGTCGTCATCATCCAAGCTTTTTAACCAAATGACGCCGCTTACGCCCAAACCATTAACAGCGACTCCGCTTACCCCCAAGCCGTTCTCAGCGACCACTTCTGTGAATGCTACACAGCCAGCCACGTCTGGTAGCAGCACTATTGACTGGTCTAGGGCTATGAACAAACCGCTAGCTCAGCCGCTGCAAAATGCGCAGCAGTCTAGGTCGGCATCGACTGTACCCACCTTGCCGAAGCCTTTGACGCCACAGAATCGGCCGCCTCAGCCATCCTCGCAAAATACCGGCGGCAGTGGTCTGGACAAGTATCAGAGTTTATTATAGACATTGTCAGTTTATTTCTATTATAATATGGATGGCCCGTACGCGATTAAAAATGCATATAACATCACTATATATTGGGTTTATTTGAAGGAATGGGAGATGAACGCCTGGGTGGCTTTGAGGGCCTCGTATCGGACTTCTGGATCACTGCTGTTCATCAGTTCCATAACCTTGATCTTGGCGCCTTGCCTCTCCAGCACTCGCATTGCCTCTGGAAGCTCTTCAACCACCCGGGTGATGTCATTGCACGCGACAGCAAGGGATACATTGTCTGTAGACTCGGACGCAATCGACGCGAGAAGCTTGACCATCTGGTAGTCGACCTCCTTGAACCTCCAAATGTTCTGCTTCCAGAACAGCTCGCTGCGGTGTGGTGGGGTCCAACGCAACTTCTTGCCTTCTATTTCGTGCTTGTATTCGTCAAACGTCGTCATTGAGTCGAATGCGTCCTGGAGAGTAGTCTTAAGAGTCTCAAGGTCGGCAATGAGCTCCTCGTCGGCCCACTTTCGCTCCGACAGGGTCTTTACCAGCGGAAGCGTGGAGTAGGAGATGAGCGCCGGGATGGCCGCCTTGGGGGCCAACGTGATAGTGTTGACGAGCGTCGCAAGGGCCACTCGAATGATCTTTTCCTTTACAGAGTTCTTGGCGATCTCAATGAGCACTGGCGCCATATCGTACGTCGTGATGACCTCGGCAGCAGCGTACTTTTCAAAAGTGATGAGCCAGAAGATCAGCAGGGTGTAGTACTGCAGCTGGAAAGAGCTCTTCGACGTCGTGTCGAGAATCTTGAGCAGAGGCGGCACGGTCTCAGCATGCTTCGCCCAGAATGCCGCCCGGTACCACTTGGTTCGCAGCAACAGGCCATAGCTCTGCACGGCAATGTCCTGGAGGTTCACATTGGGGGAAGATGCAAGTTTCGTTGCCAGATAAGTCAACAGAGAGGTCGCGTACTGCTCAGGGGCGCGCTGAGAGCTGAGGAGAATGACCAGCGTCTTGGCCGCAAGCAGGTGGATCTGTTCGTCGTTCTTTTCGAGCAGTTTGACCAGCGCCGAGTATGCAGCCTCGCCATTTCCTTCCTCGAGGAGGTACTTGGCGAACTCGGGGACATCGATCGCAAAGTCCCCAGCCAGCGAGAGGATGTACTTGACCACGTCGTCCCGGGTGATTCGATTGAGCAGCTCAATGATCGAGGATGCGTAGAGTTTTGGGTCGCTTTCGACAATTGCGGTCCGCTTGTCTCTGCTCTGCTTCTCAATCGACTTCATCAGGCCCGCCTCGTTAGTGGAGAGCAAGTTCGCCCGGACATACCCTTCCCAAGGAATGGGCCGAACGCGGATATTAGTCTGGATTTCATCAAGGTACTGGCTGGTAATGCCCAAGCTCAGGCTGGAACTCTACGTTGTGCGGGTTAGCCGAAACTGCAAATCCAATCCTCCTTTATTGCTGCGTACCTGCGTCATCGTGTCAGATTCAACTCGGTCTCCCTTTGGTCGTTCTTTAACCTCGACGGACTATAATAAGGGGATATTTCGGCGACTCTGCTGGCTTGTCGATTAACGGGGGGCAGCTACCCATGACTATATATTGGCAGTGCTGTGAATTACGCGCGAATTTCGCTGGACTACCAGTCTGCGATACGGCAACAGATTATAGTCAAACGGGGGATAGCTATCTCAGACTGGGCCCAATAGCTGAATAGTCTGCTAATAGTTTAAACGATCTATGAATATGAGTTCCAGCTGTTAATGCGGCTTGTGCGGCTCATACGGCTCAGCAGTCATTCATGCGGCTGACACACCTGCAGCTACGGTATATATGCACGATTCAATCTCATCAATTGCAATTTGAGCGGTTTTTATCGATTGCCTCTCTATATATATAGGTTGAACAATCCAGTAGATGCCATATTCCGGGAGACCTCTGATTAGCGTCACGTGATTCTACCGATAGTCGGGCGATATTCACATGCCCGACGACCCATCTCGATGTCTTCCCTTTGATGGCCATTCACTGATATGAGCTACTACGGGTCATTTGGTGCTCGGTTTAACCTCGCCGTGTGGATCGTGTATCTGAAGGACACGATTTTGTTCCTGTTCCGGTCGTGGGCCGAGATGATATCGGATGTATTCGAATTTTGGAAGAACGTAAGTGCAAACACAAGATCGCCGAGGGTTAAACTGACCGTGAGCAGAGAGTATGGTACTATTTGACAGAAACCGACGAAAAGTCGATTCTCAAAGGCAAGCTGCAGCTATGCGAAACCTACTCGGAATGGCAAGATCTAGCGTACAAGCTAGATTCAGTGATGGGCAACGATATCTGGAGACAGAACCCCGTGAGTAGAAAGTACGACTACAAGCTTATATCGAAAAGGCTCAAAGAGTTGGCTTCTGCGCGGGAAGAGAACGATATAGAGACGCTCCTGGAGAAGCTGAGATCCGGACTGCTACGGAATCTCGGGTCGATTGCAACTACGCAGCTGTACAATCGGGCTTATGGTGGGACCAAGCTGCTGATAGAAGATTATATTAACGAGGTCATTGGCTGCCTCGAGTACATGGATAAGGTCAAGCCCAGCAGTAATATCATGCTGACCTCCCAGCGACAATTGGACTTCTTTCATGATACGAGACAGTCGTTTGGGAACTCTGCACTTATTTTACATGGAGGGTCGCTTTTCGGACTATGCCACCTTGGAGTCCTGAAAGCGCTCTATAACCAGGGGCTTATGCCCCGCATTCTGAGCGGCTCTACTGTAGGAGCTCTCGTGGCTAGCCTGGCCTGCACATGCGCGGATGACGAATTCTTGACCACATTAGACAGACTTTCCAAGGACTTGCCCGAGCTGGACGACGAGTATAGCGATATGAAGTACCAAAGCGTTGCCGAGGGGATTCTGACTTCCATGTGCCCTCCTGAGATATTCATATTCGAAAAGTTCATGCGCGAAAGACTAGGTAACATGACCTTTGAAGAGGCCTACTTGAAAACCGACAGAGTGCTAAACATTAACGTTGCGCCAAAGAAAACCAAGGAAGGGTTTGAGTCGTGCATTCCGACCCTACTCAACTATCTCACTGCTCCAAACGTGGTCATATGGTCCGCAGCGCAGGCCAGCATTGGTACGGGAGTACTCCAGCGTAAAGTCGATCTGCTTGAAAAGGATCGTGACGGTAACATCAGGCCTTTCTTGAGCGAGCATTCCATTGACTTTACCCCAGCAAACCAACACACGCATTTAAGCGAGCGCGAATCGCCGTACACCCGGCTGTCAGAGCTGTTTAACGTCAATAGCTTTATCGTCAGCTTGGCCAGACCATACTTTGCGCCTCTCTTTTTAAGCGATTTCAAACACCGCGGCTACCAAACATGGTACCTGCGGCTTATGAAGCTTTTGAGACTCGAATTCCAACACCGACTAGCCCAGTCAACACAGCTACACGTGCTGCCTACCATGATCCAACAATGGTTTGTCGATGAAAGTATACCCAATGGATTCCAGGTTACTATTGTCCCGGAGTTGCCATCGTTGTTGAGAGACGCGGGACGCGTTTTCGACAGCCACCACATCAAATACAAGGTGGACCACTGGATTAAGATTGGCGAGAAGAGCACGTGGCCAATGCTAAGCATTATCTGGGCCCGGTGCGCCGTAGAATTCGTGCTTGACGATATATATAACCGCAAGCGGAGCGCAATTACGAGTTACAGCACTTGATAGCTTAGCGATAGAATATCTTGGTTGCATCGTTGGTAACGAGATACAGGTACTCTCCCTCAACGACACTAGCGCTTTCAGGGGGGATTCTGGCACCAGCGCTCACGGTTATCACTCCCGTGACATCATCTGCTCTGCCTGTTCCCAATGGTCTTTGAGACAGGGAGAGCACTGACTGGTGGAGCAAGCTCACAATAAAGCTAGTCTGGGCATCGGCCAAGTCATTGTCCTCAGTATCCATAATCAACGGCTCATCAGCATTGCACACCATGTAAACGCCCTGCGACATTTTCTGCAGGCTGTACGACAATTGCGAGAGTTCCTGTGCTGAAAGACCGCAAATAGGCCCCAAGAAATCAATGCTCTCGATCACCAGCACAGCGTTCGCGGGGACGCTTGATCTCACGAGCGAGATCAATTCCTCACGGGAAATAGGACCGCGGCCGGTCACAAGCGATCCCGAGAGATCTAGTAGTTTAAATTTATGTGGTGGAACCACTGCGAGATCGATGCCAACGCGCTTGAGCCCCTTTTTGTGCAATGTATTGTGGTCTTGGAAGGTGACGAGGCAAACGGGCCCATCAAAGTCTTTTGATAGTCTGCCACAGATATACTGGGTCAGCCACACAGGAGACACGTCTAGCGTGCTGGTAATTGTGTGACAGAAACCAGGCTGGAAGATAGTTCCGTCTGAGAAGAACTGGATATCCTTGAATGCTATCGTCTTTGACATGTCGGTTATCGTTCCGCTGTAGCAGAGGAGTCGAGTCAAAAAATTAGATTCCTCGATTTATTATTTCAGTCGACATTATGGCGGCGCCATCGCAGGGCCGCCTACAAAGCTGACTGTACTGTGTAGTCAGAGTGGACCTAGTTTTGTCTTTAGCTTGTACGGTAATCAATTGTCCAATTATAAATGACGAGATGAGCAAAGGAAAAATGAATATGGATAATGAGTATCGGCTAAGCTCCAATTGTGGGCTCTATCTCAAAGCAACCTTGCCAGCGTACTCATACTATACTTCACTACTGTATCTACATATAATATACCAAAATATGAAATATTAGAAGAATATGCTTTCCTCTAAAAGTTTATAAATCGTCTGTAAATCATAGCTATTGACAATTCGTAGAGAATACCAGTATTGAAGTGGTTGGGTGAATTAGCCTATCAATCGGCACAGCCGTGCGGTGAAAAAAATTTAAGACCTGTCCAACGGTAACAATTTCTCTCTCTTTTGACGACAATTGAACTAATCATGTCTCTTCCAGCCCTCCCATCCGATTGGACCGCCCCAGAGTCCTTCGCTGCTTTCGCTCCATTCAGCTCCCCGGTCAAGCGATCGGTCGAGCCCGTTGGCCCAGGCTTCCTCGCCCACGCCCGACGAACTCTCCGAGGCCGAACCTGGTCCGAGGACGAGCGAATCCAGGCCGAGCAGAACGTCAAGAAGGTTGAGAGCAACGGCGACGAGGACATCCTCGAGGACGAGCCAGAGGACCCAGAAATGCTCCTCCAGGACCCCAAGCAGTGGAAGGAGCAGGACCACTACGCCGTCCTCGGTCTCTCCAAGTACCGATACAAGGCCACCGAGGAGCAGATCCGAATTGGCCACCGACGAAAGGTCCTCAAGCACCACCCGGACAAGAAGGCTGCTGCCGGTGTGAGCGAGGAGGAGGCCGACAACTTCTTCAAGTGCATCCAGAAGGCGTTTGAGCTTCTGCTCGACCCGGTCAAGCGACGACAGTTCGACTCGGTTGACAAGAAGGCCGACGTTCCGCCGCCATCCAAGAAGGCCAAGGGTGACTTCATTGAGCTCTGGGCCCCAGTGTTTGCTGCCGAGGCTCGATTCTCCAACGTGACCCCGGTGCCAATGCTCGGCACGATGGAGTCCTCCAAGGAGGATGTCGACAAGTTCTACGCATTCTGGTACAACTTTGACTCGTGGCGATCGTTTGAGTACCTCGACGAGGACGTTCCAGACGACACCTCCAACCGAGACAACAAGCGATACATTGAGAAGAAGAACAAGAGCGCCCGAACCAAGCGAAAGACTGAGGACACCGCCCGGCTGCGAAAGCTCGTCGACGACTGTCTCGCTGTCGATCCACGAATCAAGATGTTCAAGGAGGCCGAGCGAAAGGCCAAGGAGCAGCGAAAGTGGGAGCGAGAGGCTGGCGCCCGAGCTGCCGCCGAGGCCGAGCGAAAGGCCAAGGAAGAGGCCGAGCGAAAGAAGGCCGAGGAGGAGGCCGCCGCCAAGGCCGCTAAGGAGTCCAGCAAGAAGAACAAGGAGGCTGCTAAGAACGCTAAGAAGAAGAACAAGCGAACCATCCGAAACGCTGCTAAGGAGGCTTACGGTGAGGACGACGCCGTCAATGCTGACGTTGGCACTGTCATTGACAAGCTTGACGATGTCACTCTTGGCGATTTGGCTGCCAAGGTTACTGATGCTGCCGCCACTAAGGCTGCCATCGAGGAGACTGTTTCCAGCCTTCTCGAGAAGGGCCAGCTTACCGCTGCTGCTCTTCTTTTCTTCAAGAAGTAATTCTATTCTAGAAAATAACACTCATTCATCACATGCCATGCATTGGTTGTTTAATCATATCTTACATATAATACAGAATAAATATAAGTTAGGCGGTCTTGTCTTCCTCGGCTTTAGGGACTGGCGTCTCGTATAACAGCCGCCCAGCCCTTCGAGCATCGATTATATGCCTCTGGAGCTGGTTGAGAGTTAGAACACCCTCGCCATACCGCCCGTGGATCAATCGATATTTCTCCACCTTGTTCACCGCCTCCTCTTCGCTTATTTTCAGCTTCGATACTGTCTTCAGGATTTCCTCTACAATTGTTTTGTGCCGTTGGTAGTACTTGGCACAGCTTCTGCGCCATTTAGCTCCAAACCGCCTATCCATGTACTTTATGGAAGGCTTCCCGCCTATGCCAAGGTTCCACTCTTCCCATAGATCATTCACTGTTGTTGTATGATGCTCCATTTCATAGCCAGCAAAATCATAATCCGCCCATGGATCTAGGACAGGGAGCCTGAATTGCGGAAATGGCGTTGCAGTGGTTTTGGCAAGGGTAAACTGTGGCTGTGATCTCATGCCACCATTGCTGTTTTCTGATCGAGAAGAGCTAGGTTGAGCGGGTTGCGATGTCGGAGACGGAAGCGCTTCAGGTGGCGGAGCCTGTGGGTGAGATGGTTGTGCTTCACTTGACTTAAGCATACTCAAGTCATTGGTAAGAGTGAAGAACCTCTTGTCGTTAACCTGAAGACATTGCCGGAATGACTCGTTCTGGCGCGAAAATTCCTGTCTGAGAGCTTGGATCTCAACTTTTCGTTCTTCTTCTATTCGGGCCATTCGAGAGGTTAGGATATCCACCTGCTGTTGGAGCGTCTGTATCGCTTGAAACATACCAGGGACATTTTGTGCAGCTCCTTGAGGGACGGATGTCGGGTGAGTCCTGGAATAATTCTCCAGCACTGTGGAAGAGAACTGTTCAAATTCTGAAGAGCTGAATAATGGTTGCTTGAATATCGGCAAGCGAGGGTACCGAGGTTTAAGAACGGCCGCATCTTGAAGTAAAACAACCCTTAGGTACCTGAGAACTTTCAGGAAGCCCCGAATATTCTTATCAGCCTTGGGTTCGAGTTCCTCGATAAAGGGGAAAACTTTGGCCATAAGGGTCGATGGAGGTTCCTTGGAAGCTCGAGGCAGAAAGTACATTCCTGGGCGACTTTGCTGGCTCTCGAAACCAGCCAAATACCGAACGGCGATATTTCGTGTATCTGAATAGTCATAGCCCAGCTGTTGGCTGAGTTTCATATCCAGCTGGCTCTGTGTTGGCATCTTCTGTTTTCGCTGTGGATGCTCAAGCAGCATTTCCCTTAGCCCTGTAGCTGTCCCGTTAAGCACTGGGGCTCTCATCCATCTGTCACTTGGCAGCCGTGCCAAATCACCTTTACAGTCAAATCTTTCGTAGAGATACATGGCAATTGCACCAACCACACACAGCCGCGGATCTGCGTGCCGAGCAGCATGAGAAACCCCGTCAGAGTGGTAATCAAAGCGGAGCTTGTGGATTGGAGTAGGATCACTAAGCGAAGAGTCTTCCACTAATGCAATGTCAGCCAATAGCACCCTGCGCTGACTCTCCAGGCCTACCAGCGATGCAAAATCAAGCAGCAACTCCAACCGGCCACCTAGAAGTATTTCACTCCGGGAATAGTTCAGCAGCGACTCTATCATTGAAATAGTCGCTATAGGGCCATATCTTTCCACGGTGCTGCGTACGTCAGGGAAGATAATATCAACATCAGTATCGCGTGGCACCGCTGAACCTAATTGTGGATGGTCATATGCTGCAGCATTCCGAACCGATTTGGGTCTCTTAATAATCTTTTGTATCAGCTTCGCTAAAGCGGCTTCATCAATTGGTTCATATGGCGATAATTGGTTTCGGTACTGCCATCTGCAGAGCTGCATCAAAACACCAATGATATTGGTCCTCTCATTAAGAGAGCCGGCGCATTGTCCATGCATATAAACCAATGTCTTTTTAGGCGTAACTACAGTCGAGAGCTTGTTGTTGTCGCACCATTCGATGAAGTTCTTGATACCCTCTTCAAATTGTTGTAAAGTAAATGCCGCGGTGGACCCAGAAAATATCTCTGTCCGTAATTCCGTCAAATTAGAAGCTGTCACATTAGCGCGATTGCTTACAGGGCCTCCATTGAATGCCCCTCCATATGTGTCTTTTAAATCTTTCTCCTCCCTTCTGATCTCGCCGTTTCTCAGGATAATCTCCACAGCCCGGGGTAGTGATTCAAGGTCCCATTCAGGATCATTACAACCAATCTCTTGCGCTGACCTAGGTACAAGCTGATTCAGCACACCAGCATTAGCTGCATTAGTGTCAATTGAACCATTGGATCCTCTGCTCGTCCTATCTTGATCTCCAGAGCCCGATGTAGTCAGGGCAGAGCCATAATACTCAGTCTGATAAGTGGCCATCCCAAAATGACGAGGAGTTATAGCTCCGACCAACAAGAGCCACTAGCTTCTTAGTGAACTAGCCAGTTCAATTAGAGAGCCCCCCAAATAGCCCTTGATCTGGATTGGACGACCTCGGGATCTAATCTTTCAATCCCTGAGTCTCTAGATTTTTCAGCTCGGCCTGCGCAAGCCAATCCCCCTTTAAGTCCAGCCGCACCCAGCGGATCTCCGACCGACTAGGCCTTAAATCGTTGAAAGCCCCTTCAGAGGCTGCTAAAGGCTTGCAGAGCTTTGACGACTTGACGCCATGGGCAAGGACAAGGTGGGTCCGTTGAAGGACGGAGACCTTCCGTACAAATATGTTGTGGTGATTGATGCCGGCTCGTCTGGTTCCCGAGTGTATGTTTACCACTACACTGTGGACGGCGACAAGTTTCCTAAAGTGACGAGCGACAAGTGGTCAAAGAAAATCAAGCCAGGGATATCCACATTCTCCGGGAACGCAGATAAAGTGGGAAAGAAGCACATCAAAGATTTGGTGAAGTATGCTGAAGAAATTGTTCCGAAGGAGTACCAGAAGACGACTCCTGTGTTCTTGCATGCTACGGCTGGCATGAGGCTGCTAGAAAAAGCAGATGCCGACGCAATTCTTAAGGAGACGTGCAGTTACTTGAAGAAAAAGAGTCCGTTTTACGTTAAGAAATGTGCTGATCATGTAAGCATTATCGATGGGCAGACAGAAGGTATATTTGGATGGGTCGCGTTGAACTATCTTACCGGATCAATTGAACACCCAGAAGAGCATGATCATGGCAAAGACCATTCTACCTATGGGTTCCTTGAAATGGGTGGTGCATCTATGCAGATTGCTTTTGTTCCGAACAAGACCGAGAGTGCTGAGCATGGTAATGATTTGGTCAAGGTGGCATTGGATGACAAGAAGGCCCAGTACGATTTATATGCAAAGACTTTCCTTGGACTCGGCGTCAATGAGATTCGCAGCAAATACCTCAAGGGACTCGAAGAGAAGGATGGAGAGGTTAAAGATCCTTGTCTTCCAAAGGGCCTGACTCTTGATTGGAAGAATAAGAGGGACGATGACGATGACGATGAAAGTGATTCTGACGATGACGATGATGACGACGACGACGACGATGATGATGATGATGACGACGACGACGACGACAAGGATCAGAAGAAGGGGAAGGATGGAAAGGATGGGAAAGATGGGAAGAGCGGAAAAGATGGAGAAGATGGAGGAAAGGGTAAGGATGATAAGGGGACTAAGAAATTAGTTGGAACGGGTGATTTTGATACATGCCTTGCCAAGCTGCGACCTCATGCGTCTGACCTGATGACATCTCTCCCAGATTTCGATTTTGACGTGAACCATTTCGTGGGAGTCAGCGAATATTATGACTCCACGTCCAAGGGCTTCCAGCTTGGCGGCAGAATGGACTACGGTGAACTTTCAGCGGCTGTGAAGTCCTACTGCTCAAGGGATTGGAACTCGATTAATAAAAACAAGACGGAAGAGTTCCCAGAGCTTGATGACTACGCCCTCGAGAATCTTTGCTTTAAATCGACTTGGGTGTTGGGTGTTATCGATGAAGGTTTCCAATTCCCTAACGATTCGTCACCTTCGGGCAGCTCGGATGATATCCAAAAGTTCCTCCAGCCACTGCAAACCGCCGAGAAGATTGACGGAGTAGAGTTCACCTGGACTTTAGGCAGAGCTGTTCTCTATTCCTCGAGTGATGCCGCCAAGACTAGAAAAGCAAAGTACCACACTGGCATTTACGCTAACAACAAGTGGGGATACAGCCAAACAGTGAACACAGGGTACTTGCCCGATCTGGACGACATGCTTGAGAACCGATCGCATCGTCTCTGGGGGTCATTGGTATTCCTAGGTATTCTGGCAGCAATTGTCTATTTACTCCTTGGTCGATCTAAGCGTCGATTATTCTGGGAGAGTGTTATGGGTCGATTCCGCAAGTCGCCGGACTACTACCGAGTCCCTGCAGCGCAACCGACAGCAGCGGAAGCAGAAGAGTATGAGCTGCGGGCGGTTGACGACGACAACTTTAGCGTTGGCAGCGATGACGATGAACGACGGAACGACGTCGCCAACAAAGTTTAACCGCCTCGATTCTATCCGACAGTACGGGCGCTTGTATCAATTCCTACCCACTCAGTCCGTACTACGAAGACTCTAAAAGTGGTCACCTTTGTCAATATGGAGTTCAATAGAATATTAACCTTGATTTCTGCGTAGCACTACAGGAGTCGCCTATTATTACGAGATCCGTATCGCCTATGTCGTCAACGGTCCTGTTACGTAGTTAAGTTTTTGAAATTTCGCCGATCAGTTAGGTCCGGTGAAATATCGGCGATGACTCAAATAAGTCCTGTAAAGCGAACATGTCGAAGCCAGAGGAGAAGAAGGTAAGGGGCTCTTGACGATATGAACAAGCTAACTGTTGCAGCCTGAGAAGTGGAAGTCGTTCGTGGCCGGTGGTACCGCCGGTGCCATTGAAGGCATGATCACAGTATGTATCGGCAGACCCTCGGTAATGTCGCCGACGACTAATGGAAGCTCTAGTACCCATTTGAATTCGCAAAGACGCGGCTTCAGCTGCTCGATAAGAATTCAACGGCATCGCGAAACCCTCTCAAGCTTATTGCCAACACCGCGAAAACCCAGGGAGCTGGTGCCCTCTATACGGGGTGCGGTGCATTCGTGGTAGGCAATACGGCTAAAGCCGCAGTGCGATTCCTTGGGTTTGATTCGATCAAGCTTGCTCTCACAGATGAGGATGGCAATCTGTCGCGGACGCGAGGAGCTATTGCCGGTCTTGGAGCTGGTGTGCTCGAGTCTGTATGTGCGGTGACTCCATTCGAGACGATCAAGACGGCTATGATTGACGACAAGCGGTCGGCAAACCCAAAGTACCAGGGGATTGTCAAGGGCCCAGTGCGGCTATTCCAGGAGAAGGGCTTTTCAGGTATTTATAAAGGTGTTGTGCCCGTCACCATGCGACAGGCTGCTAATCAGGGTGTTCGGCTGGGGTCCTACAACGCCATGAAGACATTTGTGCAGTCATATAAGGTAGATCCTACGCTGCCGCTTTCCTCAGTCGAGACGTTTGGCATTGGTGCTATTGCCGGCATTATTACTGTGTACACGACCATGCCGTTGGATACAGTCAAGACGCGAATGCAGAGTCTCGAGTCGAAGAAGCTGTATAGCGGTACCTTGGACTGCTTTGTCAAGGTGTTCAAGAACGAGGGTGTTCTCACCTTCTGGAAGGGTGCCACCCCTCGTCTGGGGCGACTGATTTTCAGCGGCGGCATTGTATTCACTGTATACGAGAAGGTCATGATGATTCTCAACTAACGACCTCCTACTACCTCTATTTGTTATTGCATACGAAAAGGCCCTTTAGAAGCCATGGTGTTGGTCATGATTCGAAAGTTATGGTGATTAACGGCCTCCTAGAGGATCTATAGAATAAATACACAAATGCAAAACGAACGAACAAACAAACTTGTGACATGGGAATTAGACCATTTCCTCGGCGGTCGGGGGAGCCTCCTCCTGCGTGGTATTGTTAGATGAGAGAATGGCAACCTCCATACGCCTTGCCTGGATGTAGTCAAACACACTCTTTAGAATGATGATTGTGCCAACCACAATCAACCCAGTGGAAATCCAACCAGCCGTGTCCATGTCGTTAGTCTGCGGAATGGCATCCGGCGTCGCCGAAACATGCCCCTGAGAAAACGTGCCTGAGACGACTCCGACAGGCGAGATGTCATAGTCATTGGGGTTGTTTGGCTTGAACTCGCTCGGCGGAGCCGGAGTATCCGTCTGCGAAGACCCGTCCTCGCTCTCAGGAGTCAGGTAGTACCCGCACTGAATGAGCGTGAACCCGAGACCAGCCCTCGACCCTTGCTTGGCTGCATGCGAAGTATGAAGTAGATACGTCAAGAAAAACCCGACGAACTGGAACGCAGAAGACACTATCATGTTCCAAATGAAGTTAATTGGCGTGCCTACCGGAAGACCCTCGATAAACAGCTCGTCGCTATACCCCGGAGTCAGAATCGTAGTCTCCCAGTACGGTGGGGTAGCGTCTGCAGCGGCCTCTTCGTACGACGGAGGCTCGTCCTCATCATCCTCGGGCTTCTCAGAGTTGGGCTTAGCGGTGATATTCGCAAAAACGCCGTCGTTATTGTTATTATTGGCCGCTTCCGCGTTCTCAGAGCCCCGGTTCCACGAGAAGAGCGACCTGAACGGCCGGAACCGGTGCTGCTGCCGCTGGAAAGTAGATGCAAAGTTCGACCTATTGGTATCAGCTGCCTCTGAGTGGTCTACTTCGGCAATGCTGGTGGTAGAGGAAGAAGAGGAGGCCTCAGGGGCCGCGGAAGTGCCCTCAGCGTCAAATAAAACGTCGCTTGAAGATGTCACCTCGATCGGAGCGTATCTCGTCCCGGATCGCGCAAACGGGTTGTGGATACCCCGTCTCTGGATGCCTCGGTCGTCTTCCCAGTCCTCCAAGTCACTTCCGTCTTCGGTGTCGGTACCGAAGGCGCTTACGAGGTTGTCCTGCTCTTCGGCATCCCTCGGAGCGTCCACCCGGGACTCTGACGGAACCTGTTTTGTTAGTACTTCACACCTTGTAAAAAACTCACTTACCCTGCTATAGTCAGGCATGTTTGATGCTGCAAAATGTTGATAGCCAACGTTAGACTCAAAGGGGCGGTCCTTCAAGTGCAGTTATGGGGGTGGCGCATTGCCTCGCCCCTATAGCCGTCTGAGCTCTAATTATATCCCTCCCACTGCCGCACGGCTGAACGCCATCTTATTTCACTGCGGGTTATTCACGGCCGGCCGGCCGGCCGGGCCCTGCGTTGTAGCTTTCTAGGCGGCCAGTCACATTGTGGGCAAACAAGCAAGCAGAAGTGATTATGTCAATATGGAAATGCGAGAATGGATAATTGCGCGGGTGTGAATAGCACGGGTCGTTATTTTTGTTAATTTGTTAATATTAATGTCGCATGCGGGCTGGGATTGGTACCTATCGGGTATCTTACTACTGTACTGTACTGGTCCAGGACTCAGTCCATATCGATCAGTTAAATACAATCCATGGCAATCACTATATTACATGGCTGTAGCTGAAGTGATCACCGGTAGTGCTTCTATCCACCCGTTTCGAATGATTAAAGTGAATGTCAATGCGGTTAATTTAGTATATACATTCTATCACTCAAATACATCACCAAGCTTGAGTCGCGGAGCGATGTTCATCGCCATGAGCTCTTGGAACAAAAGCTTGGCAGCATACGGAATGGTCATCTTGACCACCTGCTCCGTAGTCTTGCACGCTGTGCACCAACCATTGTAGCCCATAAGACCACATTTCTGGCACACGTCAATGTCGAATGCATCAGAGGAGATCATCAGCCGCTCCAGCAGCAGCTGCGACGCACCATAAGCAATAACACAATCTCGCTCCATCTCTCCTAATCGCAAACCACCGTCGCGCGATCGACCCTCTGTCGGCTGTCGCGTCAACACAGCTCGCGGACCTCGAGGTCGCGCATGCATCTTGTCCATAACCATATGCTTCAGTTTCTGGTAGTAGATCGGACCAAAGAAAATGTACGCCTGCAGGCACTCACCCGTAATACCCGAGTAAAGCATGTCCTTACCAGAATAGCTGAATCCCTTGTCCACGAGAATTTTGGACATGTCAGCCAGCTTAGAACCGCCAAAGCAGGTACCGTACTGAAGCGACCCGTCCAAAACACCTGCCTTGCCAGAAATAAGCTCAATCATCTTTCCGACAGTCATACGCGATGGGAAACCGTGGGGGTTCATAATGATATCAGGGGAAATACCATCGTCGTTAAACGGCATGTCCTCCTGCTGAACGATAATTCCACACACACCCTTCTGTCCGTGACGCGAAGAGAACTTGTCGCCCAACTCCGGTCGACGAGTTTGTCGCAAAAGCACCTTAATCAGCGGTGTTTCGCTTTCATGTGTCGACAGCATAACCTTGTCGATGACACTCGCTTCCGGTGCCTTGTAGGTGACTGGAGTTTCTCGGAACTCGCCCTCATTGGTGCTAGAGGTCAGAACATTCTCATCTCCGGCGTTCAACGGCACAGCTTTGTTGATATAAACCTGCCCAGTCTCAACCTTCTCACCCACCTCGGCGAGGCCATCGACACCAAGAGCCTCATGCTGGAAGGTTGGTTTCTCCACGAAGCCGCCATTACCGTCAGGAACTCTTTCCTTCGAGACACCGTTAAGTCTGTCACTGGTGGAGTTCGGGTACTTCTTGAGAATGGTTGTGTTCTTCTTCATCACTTGGCATCGCCCAAAGCCTCGGTCGATAGACGACTTGTTGATAACAAGAGCATCCTCAATATCATAACCAGAGTAACTCATAACAGCTACCACAGCGTTCTGACCAGCCGGCAGCTTATCGTAATTAATCAGTTCGATGGTCCTAGATTTGACCATCGGCTGCTGTGGATAAACCATAAGGTACAACAGCGTATCGATTCGGTTCAGCTGGTTGTATGCAATAGCCCCAATGGCCTGCTTACCCATAGCACACTGATAAGTGTTTCGTGGCGACTGGTTGTGGTGTGGATAAGGAATCAACCCTGCAACGGCTCCAAGCACAGTGAAAACTTCAATTTCCAAGTGGGTCGTCTCAGGACCAATATCCTTCTCGTATAATGCAATTAAACTGTCGTTTTCTTCGTTACAGTCGAGATACTCGACCAGACCCATGCGCAGGAAATCATCAAACGCCAGATGTCCAGCCAACAATCCCCGAAGATGCTCCTCCTTGACCTTGGACTCACCGTTTTCGACAATAATCAACGGTCGACAAATTCGACCACCGTCGGTGGCAATGTGCACAGCGCTATGATGGTGGTTGCAGTAGACGCTGATAAACTCGCTGATCTTGCCGGTTCGACGCAGCTGCCGGAAGCTTCGCACAAACTTAGCCGGGAAACGCGTAATGCCCATAAGAGTGCCGTTAAGATAGACTCCGTAATTGCCAAGAGCATGCAGTTCATGTCCGCCCACAATAGAGATATCTTCAGCTCCTAGCATGAGACAGGTTCGTCGAATTGGATCCTCCTCGTCATCGGTGGTAATGTGTGTCATTAATGCGAGGTTCTTGACCAGACCACACGCTTCACCTTCTGGAGTATCGGACGTACACAGCATACCGAACTGCGAGGGCTGGAGCGCACGAGGACCAGAAACCTTTCGCGATTTTTCAAACTGGGACGAGATTCGCGTCATCATACCCAATGCACTGATGTACGACAGTCGCGACAAAACGTGGGTAACACCAGCACGTTCCATCTTGAATCGCTTCAACGACCAATTACCAGTGGAGATTGCACGGTTCATACCACTAGTGATGGTAGTTGTATTCATACTGATGTTGAATAGCGCGTCAAACTCGTTAGTTCGGTTCGGCTTCTTGAGCACCTTATCAATACCAGCCTTGAGATCACTGTTAAACTTCTTGAACAGGTCTTCAAACAATAGCGACATGAGCTGGCCGGCCAACTCCAAACGCTTGTTACCAACGTAGTCACGATCGTCAACCATTTTGGGGTTATCCAGGGTCTGAACTACTCGTCGGGCCATGACGGCAAGATAAAGCGCCTTTTCTCTGAAATCAAGATTTTCCACTGAGATGTGTGCAACAATAGTAGTGGCTAAAGCCTCCATACCTTCCTGCAGATGGCTCAGCTTTGGTGTGTTGAGTCGTCGGATAGTCTTGACCTTGCTTCCGAGGTACTCCAGCGCCTGCTGCTGAGTGTATAGCCCAAGCTTGTTGTACTCCTCAAAGTTCACAGCAAAGATGTCCTGGTACTTTGGATTGGAACCACAAACGAGCTCGACAATCTCGTGGTCGGTCACAAGACCAGCTGCTTTAAGCACAAGCACAATCGGCACCTCTTCGCTGACAGAGTTATGCTTAAGGTAGATTCGGCCATTCTTCGTCAGCACGTAGGTCTTGGACTTCCGCTCGTGTGTCGAAGACGTGACAGATGCCTGGACGATTCCTTTTTTGTCATCAGATTCGACGATGATTCGATTCTTACTCAGCTGTTCTTGTACAAGAATGACCTTCTCGGTACCATTGACAATGAAATACCCACCCGGATCCAGAGGGCATTCGTTCATCTTGGCCATCTGCTGCTCGTCCTTATCCTTGAGTACACATCGTGAACTTCTGAGCATAATTGGCATTCGTCCAATCTCCAGACCTCTCTTACGCAGAATTTTCTTGCCTCTGGTGTATTCCACATCAACGAAGATGGGCGCAGAGTAGGACAAATCTCTCAACCGGCACTCATGTGGTGTGATAAGCATGTTCCCGGCGCCCATCTCCCTTCTCTGGGGCATACCGACACGGACATCCATGTATTTGAGGTAGAATTCAGGGTCAACATCGGAAAGGATGAGCTCGTTAGCCTTGATGATTTTCTTGATGTCAGTCTCGACAAAGTAGTTGAACGAATCCAAATGCTGCTTCACCAGACCTTTGACCTTGAGGAAAGCCGGAAGCAAATTCCACTTGTCTTCAGCTGTGTTGATTGGATCAGTCAGCTTCTTCCCTTTATACTCGGACTGCAGCAGCTCGTTAAAGCTATCCTGCGGTTCTTCAGCATGATCGTGGTCGTGATCCGCCATCTTCCGCGCCTGAAATCCATTTGTTAGCTCCGTATGAGACGCTGGTTCATGAAATAACATACCCTTCGTGGATTAGGCTTAAATTGAGGCGCCATATCGATATCCGCCACCTTTGGAGATAACAAATTTCACACTCGAAGGCCGATTAGAAATCTTTGATTTTTTTTTCGCCGATCGGACCTCCGACTATACCCAACATTGGACTTGCCTTGACTGCGACAGTACCTTGACCACCTTTCAAGAGGGAACTTGTTATATCCTGTGTAGCATATAGATTGGCTCTGTAGTGGAACGGGAACATACCATTCGACCATAATCATACTGGAGGATTTACTTCCCGGTTCAAGCATTGATCTTGGCTCTATCAATACACATCACATGAACGGCTACTACCCCTGATTCCTGCTAATCAATGTTGTTAACTCTGAATTCTGGCCGTATTAGTGTAGCACCCTCTATATATTAACGAAAACACTGTTAGATGATTGTAGTAGATATCAGAGGTACATTAACAAGCCCCTTTTCGTGCGGCAGACATCTTCTCATCGTGGCACAGACCAAAAGTGGGACATGCATATGCAAGCCGCGCATAAACGAGGCATAAAATACGTAGATATCTACATAATCGGTTTCATGGTACATAAGAGAGTAAAGTAAATAAATATATATGCAGAAAGGATTAGCAGGGGGTAAGGGGGTAGAGGGGGGTGATCATTGCGAGACTCGTTCAACAAGTCGGAAGATAGAGATGGTAAAGGTAGCGACCCACATAACGAGGACCATGAAGAGGAACGCCGCAAGCCCGCGTTGGCGGGAGCAGATAGCGTAGTTGTAATCGACATCGGGCAAAATGGAATCCTCGTGGTTGACATGACAGGTCCATGTGACATCGTAGAGTGTGTTGAAGGTTAGTGACAGGTTAGCGGAGGAGAAAATAATAAACAGCAGGTCAAGCATGATAAGTCGCATCTTGGCCTTTGGCTCCCGCAGACCTAAAGGCTTGCCAGAATATTCGTCATACGTAATGTAGACAAGATAGACAAGCGCGGTAGACTGCACCGTTACTGCCATGATTGTGGATGGCTGCTGTGTAATGGGCGAAGGGAATGCGTGCAATGAATGAACGAAAATGGAGGCAGCCAGTCCCAGGGCAGCAGCTGAAAGAATAAATATAATTGCCCTCAGAGTTAGAGGCACATATGGGTTGTTCAGCAGAATAAATGTCAGCCGTGGCTGCCACACTTTCCGCGATTCTTCGGAGACAAAGTACCGGGCTGTTGACAGCGAATATGGCTCCTCTCTAGCTGTTTCGTTCCTGCCACGGCCAAAGAGCCCTCGCCGAGACGAGGAACAACTGGCCATTTCGCCGCTACGGCGATCTCCTAGCCATTCCGAGTCGTAATCTCCTTGCTCTGTCAGGGCTTTCTCATCAATGTATCCTTCTGCAGCTCTCAGCTCAGGCCTAGTAGTAGCTAATTTGAATGAGTTCCACCGACTCTTCTCCGTTACAGGAGAGCTCGGCCGCGATTCCTCCTCTTGGATGCCGTATCCCGAGTGGTGGTCCCTCGAGTACACAGACTCGGGTGCCCTCGAGCCGCCGCGGTCTTTGGGATCTACGACCCACACGGGTAAGGGTCGGGCTATATGGAGGTACCGCGACGACTTGGTGCTCTCATTGTCGCTAAAGCGGCTCGACTGGGTCAGCGCCCGTGACCGCCCACTCACCCTCGTCCGCGAGCTAGTCGGGTTCCGCGGGCTAGGGAACGGTATCTCGTCTGTCGAGCTAGACATGAGGACGCGGATTTCTATCAGCAACTAGCGCTTTTCCTAGCGCCTGGCCTGGGATGTTAGAATGTTAGTCTATGGACTTTCCACGAATATCCGGATGCCTCTGATATGTAAGGGTCGGAAAAGGGGGAAGGTCGGTTCCACGCCCCGGTCCGCTGGGAAAATTAAGCCTCCGCCTTGCCCTATATTGCAGCTGCGATGGATACGATGCAGGAGAGCGTGGCAAGCTCGAAAATTTTCACTGCGTATATATGGTTGTTTGATTATTGAATCAACTCTGTAATGCGTGACCACTAAACTTACGTAGAGTGGTGGTTGGGCAGGCATCAAATACCCGCGGCAGTGGTCTGACATGTCGTAGATTTGTTACAGCTTACCACGGTGATGGTACCGTAGTACACCAGTTTGCGAGATTACTCTACGGTATATTTACTTGATCCATAGAAATATCAGTTTTGAGCCTTAAAAAATGCACGCGCCAGCCCATACAATTGAATTGCTTGTCGAAGATACAGTACCTGTCTGAAAGTATCGCTATATTGTCTGCAATGGCTGGTAGCGTCTGATACTGTATCTAAGATGTCCAATGAGCGAACCATTCCTTAATGCTAGGAATAGTTTTTCTTGGTCAGAATGAACCAGGTACTAGACACGTGAGATATATTCGGTATGCGCAAATTCGCTTAGTTTTGAGAGCTTTGATTGCATCGTCTTCCATTACACTAACTCTGATGGCATATATAAATAAACAGTTTTATGTACACTGTAATGATAAATGTCTACGGTGAGCTGGATAAATATTAATTTGTAGCCTGCAAACCTCGTACAGTTGCCTGCCCCGATAAGCCCTGTAGTTTACAGAGGTCGCCAGTATTACTACCGGTACCATATTTAATAATACAGGGCTTTTGCAGTATCTAGCTGTACTATCAGTAATGAGATAACCTTCTACACTACCGATATTACCGTACCAATTGTTCCCAAGAGTTAAGGCAATTTACTGAGAACTACCTACGCAATGACTGTGGATTAGGCTTACGAAACTCTAGGATATTCCAACGAAATAGCGTCTACCTAAGGAGCAGCAATACCAAATACCTAGGCTCATAGGCTGTAGCATATTACCGGTAATATCACCACAGACGGGCCTATCAAAAATGGCATACGTATATTACTGTACCAGAAACGGAACAAGTACCATTGGCTGTCAAACATGAACCTAGGATTACGGCAAGTCTACTGTAAGTTCATCCCCACATCAATTACTCTATTATTAAACTACGGTAATGATAAATCCAGGTTCTTTTTATCTGCGATGAAAAGTAGAGCTCCGTGTTTCATGGTTATCTCGATAAGACACCCCCGCCTGTGCTGCCGTTACACGTCCCAACTCCTGTACCCACTAACCCAGTACCAACCGCGATGTCACAAAGTGACGAGGATGCCTCGTCGATAGGCTCGCCCAACTCACCAGTAGAAGGTAGTGAGCAGGGGAAGAGGAGCATATTCTCCTCAAAAAGCAAAGGGAAGACTAAGCTGGTGGATACCACTCCTGCCACGTTTATCGTCAAGTTCTCTGAGGATATCCCCGACTTGACCCTACGTATCCGCGATGTATACATGATCAATATCTCTACGCTGAGGCAGAAGATTCGTCAATCTGTCGGCGAGCGTCTCTCTAACCGGCGGTTGCGGCTGATCCATGCCGGTAAAGTCTTGAACGACAAGACGGACATTGCCAGCGAGGTGGCCAACGACGCATCCCAAGACAAAATCTACATCCACTGCTCGGTGGGAGACACTCTTACAGCAGAAGAGCTTGCCAAGGAGAGTGAATATGATAGTAGGGTGCCCACACGAAGCACATTACCGGAGCTTCGAGGGTTTGATAGATTAAGGGCCACGGGGTTCAGCGATGACGACATCAACCAGCTGCGGCAACAATTCAGTTCATTATACGGAGGAGCTACAGCAAACTCTAACCGCGAGACAATGGCCCAGATGGAGGAACAATGGATCGACACGGGAGCTGGAGAGATGGTCGACAACACGTCACTTTTAGGCGGCGACTATCTTGACGACCTAATAGGAGTACTCATTGGAATGTTCCTAGGGGTACTGGTCATATTTATTAAGGATTCTAATCTGCTCTCAGACCGCCAACGCCATATGATGCTCTTTGGCTTCTTCGTCAACATTTCATTTGCATTGCTGCGGTTCTTGATCTGAAGCTGCCGGAACTCCCGGTCATTCATGTTCCCGCATTTACGAATCACGGCGGAGTAATATCAATGTAACGGCCGCAGTGCTGAGCAAGCGTCAAATCCAGCTTGACTGCGTTGCAAAAATGCATCCCCTGCCTGCATGATCCCGGACACGCGCATTTTTTTGTTATGTTTGGGATTTTTAAAACGGCGTGCTGTGCGTAACCAGAGGTAACCAGGGGGCAAGGAGGCGTTGCAATTATAAAGTTGGACTCTTCTCCTTTTTTTGAGAAAAGATTAAAGAGATTTGCTGGTAAACAAATGGCTATTCCCACTCTTTCGCCGGCTAGAAGAGTTTCCGCCAGGAGATCAAGCATCTATGGGCATGCACGTAGATCCAGCCGGACTGAGAAGGAGATTCGCCCCGTTAGCTACCATGAAGGGATCCCTGTTCGTAAAGGGTCTAGGATGAGCATTGACTCAAGACCGAGCCTAACGCCGCAACGGAGAATAACAAGAGCCAGTGTCACGCCGCAGCGGGGCGATGCACCAAGGGAAGCGAGCCCTGCGAAGAGACCAAATTCCGGATCATTGCCGCCGACTACAATTGCTCCACCCCAGAGCCGCTCGCGCAATCCGTCTCCGGTGCGTGCTGCGGAAGAAGGACCATCAAACATCAAAGTATATGTACGTTGTAGAGCGAGGAATGAACGAGAAGTAGCCGAAAACAGCTCTGTAGTGATCTCTACGACCGGTGATACCAATGGCAAAGAGCTGTTTGTTCAAGGCAACAATGCTTATACGAACAAGACGTACACTTTTGATCACGTATTCGGCCCTGAAAGCGACCAGTCAATGGTGTATAAGCAAGTCGCAACCAGCGTGCTCAAGGAGTTCCTTGGAGGATTCAATTGCACTATCTTTGCATACGGGCAAACTGGAACAGGCAAGACCTACACCATGACCGGAGACCTAGACGCTACAGCCAAGAATCGGCCCTCTCCCAATGCTGGTATCATCCCCAGAGTTCTGCATCAGCTGTTCCAAGAGCTTGAGGAAGAATCTGGTGAATTCTCTGTCAAGGTGTCGTACATTGAGCTTTACAATGAAGAACTGCGGGATCTCATTGCTATAGACGACGCAGCTAAAGTCAAGATCTATGACGATGCGAGCAAGAAATCAGTCATTATCCACGGAATGGAGGAAGCCTACGTCAGAGATTTTAGAGGAGCATTGGATGTGCTACGGCATGGCGCAACAAAGAGACAAGTTGCGTCTACCAAGTGCAACGATCACTCAAGCCGTTCACATTCGGTATTTACAATCACGACGCATATAAAAGAGGTTAGCAAGGATGGAGAGGAATTTGTGAGAGTTGGAAAGCTCAATTTGGTTGATTTAGCCGGTTCTGAGAATATTAACCGATCTGGTGCCGACAATAAGCGTGCCAGGGAGGCTGGAATGATTAACCAGAGCTTGCTGACGCTGGGGCGAGTTATCAATTCTCTAGTCGAGCGTTCTTCGCATGTTCCATACCGAGAGTCCAAGCTGACCCGTATCCTCCAGGACTCCCTCGGCGGTGGGACTAAGACGTGCATTGTGGCAACTGTGAGTCCAGCCAAGGTCAGCATGGAGGAGACACTAAGCACTCTTGAGTATGCTAGTCGGGCGGCCCGGATCAAAAATAAGCCTACTGCAAATCAGTCGATGAGCAAACAGGAGCATATGCTTGAGTTCGTTGCTGAGATTGAAAAGCTAAGGGCAGAATTGAATTCGATGCGGCAAAAAGAGGGTGTCTACCTGAGCAGCGAATCCTATGAGACCCTTGTCAATGAGAGTGAGAGCAGACGAGTGCTTGCAGATGAACAAAAAATGCGTTTGGACGTCGTAGAAAAACAGCTCGAGGAGATGAAAGAGGAGAGGGAGACGTATGGTCGAGACTTGGATCGTGTCAAGGAAGTTGTGGAGCTGAAAGAGGAAGAATTGGCGAATACTCGGCGGGAGTTAAAGGAGACGGCAAACGCACTGGCAGAGACAGAACAGCAGTTAGCCTCTACCAATGCCCTTCTAGACCAAGAGAAGATTGTGTCTACAGCTCACGCAGAGACTGAAGAGAGGCTATTAACGACCGGAACCCAACTGATACAAAGCTTGGAAAGTGCAGTGGGAGATGTCCAGTTACTGCAGTGCGATATCAGTGGTCTTCAGGAAATCAATGGGTTGAATTCTTCTAGGGTACACAACTTGAAGGAGTCAATTGGTACTATCTCAGAGAGTTTTAAACAGGCGACTTGCGACTTTAACACTAATTTCGGCAATCTTTCGCGCTCAATTGACTCTAAGATAAGATCTGCCGTGGCTGACCAGGAAAATGGTTTTAAGGCACTAACTGTACTTATTGCAAATGAGCTGGAATCCGTTCGGGCGAAAACCGCTGATTTGTCAAGTGGTCTAGCACACTCAGAATCCGAACTGGCCGACCTGCTGAAGTCTATTACTGATGCTTGCTCTAAGGTTCAGCTCAATGCAGATGCTAAGCTCACTAGCATCGCGGAAGTTTCAAAACAGCATTCTCAGGGTCTCATCGGGGCCCTTGGTACCTTCGGGAACCAAGTATCCCTTTCGTATCAGCGATTTGGAGAGGAGATTTGCAGCACCTTCAAAGCAGTCGAGGAATTCACTTCACAACAGAGCAAAGAGATTAAGGCTCTACAGGATCACATGAGTGAAATGACCTTTACCACTTCCAAGCAACTGACGGAGAAATCAGACACTGTACGGGAAGCAATTGGCATGCAGAAAGAAGAGTTCACCAGGGATACCAACAACCTCAAAAATACCCTCAACACCTTGATTGATCAGATGCTCTCTGCGCGAGTCGCTTCCTTCGATCATCTCGTGAGAATTGATGAAGAAGGTACTGTACAAATCAGAGCCGGGGTCGAGAACCAGCATGCTAGTATTACATCGAGGGTAGATCAAGTTGGGGCCGCCGTGGCTGAGTTTGCCAAGAACGCAGACGACAAGAGACAAACACTGACAGCATCGCTTGACAAAGTTACCAATCAGACGGCATCAATGATTAGTTCTACTACTGAAGAAGTGCAGAGAGGCCAGAAGGATGGTCTCGAGTCCATCTCCGAGGGCAAGAGCGAGCTGTCTGAGAATGTCAATGAGGTACTGGACTCCATTACCAGTGCAGGAAAGCTGAACAAGTCTCTTTCTGGTGCTAACCAGGAGAGGGGAGTATTAGCTGAGCGATCATTGAACAGTATGGAGTCGTCTCTCATTTGCCATGTTGCGGAATGCGAAACTAAGGTGGCTGATTTCGGCCAGCAGCTTCGAGCCCAAATTGAGTCTGATATCAAAACGCCAGTGAAGGAGTACACGGAAGGTGCGACTGCGCAGATTGAGGGCCTGGTTGTTCGACAGTCTAAAATTGATATTGCCAAGATCGATGAGCTTCGAGGTCCCCTGGAGAAGAAGCAGTATGGGCAGATAAAAGCGCTTCCAAGGACTGCGAGCCGCGAGAAATTGCTGATGTAGGGTGCTAAACTTGCATATGTAAATTACTACTGTCTTGTCCTGTCAGATCGTTCCATCGTAGCTTAATCTTCTATGTCGCCATGGAGATAAATGTCTTTGATCTCAACCGTTTTCTACCATGGAACGTGCATAAGTGAATTTTTTTTTCGCGTGCCCGCGCGGCACGGGATGGCTATAAAAGACGAGTTTCCCGCCCCGATTGATCTCTTCTTTTTTCTTCTTTGTGCGGAAATCCATAGCTAATTATACCGTGTTGCTTGACTATCTTTTTTCTACTGGTGGTCAGGCGTCAAGCTATTGGAAAGAAGAAGTGCTATTCGCGTAGTTGTGGTCGTCTTAGCGCCTATCAACTTTCAGCTTGTCGCGACCGCTCTTGCAGGCGGATTCGTGTTGTGATTGTTGCGGGCTGGTGGGCCATACATTCTAGTTTTGTTTATATAGGTTAATCAATTTTTTCTCTTTGAATTTACCGGTTGTAGTCAATATTCGGGTGAATTTACCGACTGTATTCGGGTCTGATGTGTGTCGGCTGGACTTCAATCTAAGTTAATGAGAACCGGTACATGGTACCAACGTCCGCGGCGCAAAATTTTGTGGGCTACATAAATTTAAAGTGGGCTGACGGAAATATACGACGCTCTAAATAATTTACCCGAGCCTCGAAGTGGGGGAGCTGCAGGGTCATTTTAAGTCCTCGGTGACTACATTGGTGGAGCAAGCCGGAAGGATATGCCCGATATGAACGCAGTGCTCGGCTAAACTCAAGGGGACTATGAATGTCGAAATGCCGACTACGCGATAGAAGGAATAGCAAGTAGAATAGTAAACGCAATCCGTCATTTGTCTATATAATCTCATCACCAACAGTCATTAAAGTACACCAACTTTTAGTTTTTAGGTCCACGAACACTTTACTGGATAGATCGGAAAAAGTCCATGCAGCCGGTGAAAACGACGAGCAGAATACCACCACCTGGGCCGAGTCGAAGCACCTTTGGCAGGAAGCCCTTGTAAAGAGCACTGAAGCCCTCCTCTCGGAACACGGTAAGCACGGATGGGATGGTCCAGTTGTACTTTGGAACAACGCCTGGGACCTTTGGAGTGTTCTGGATTCGCGACTTGACGACATCGAACGGAGTGTTGACCATGGTACCCACGGTACCACCGATACTACCGGAGATCAGGTCATTGGTCATCTGCGAAGACTTGGACTCGGCCTTTGGCAGCATCTCTCGCACCTTGAAGATAACACCAAAGTAACCGGCGTTCCACGAAACGTGTCGCCACATGGTGGCCTCCAAGCCAGTGTACATGGCCAAGACACCCTCCTTGGCAACGGTCTGCTTGACAACGTCCAGCATACCAGTGTACTTGGACGACTTGTCCTGCAGTCGGATCTTGACGAGCTCGAACGGAACAACGACAAAGGACTCAGTCGCACCGGCAGTCGCACCAGTGAGAATGGACAGGCTCTGGTTCATCTTCTGAACGCCGAAAACGCCCCGGTAGAACTTTCCCCACTCGTCGTTGGCGGCGAACTTGGTCGCTCGCTTTGGCGCCTCCATGAGAATTGGCGCAGTGATGCCCCGGTAGAGCCGGCTCGCGCTATTCCTCGGTCAGCTCGTTCACATGAAAACCCGTCTCTACTCACCCTTCGTTCTTGACAATCTTCTTGAAGCAGTCGTACATGCCATTGTAGGCCTCGCCACCGGCACCGGAGCCGACCTGGAGCTGGACTCGGGTCTTGATGACATCCAATGGGTACATGACGAGAATCTGGCCCGTTAGTACCGCGCTTTTCCCCTCAGAGGGACACTTACCTCCGAAATGCCGGCAACGGCACCGGACACAAACTGGTAGATGAATGGCAAAGCTAGGACCGGTTAGTACGCCGTGTTGACGCTTGCGAGACGCTTACGCTTGTCGTTAGGAGAAGACATCTTTGAAGGCACAATTGGGGTGGGTGAAGTGGGAAAGTTGGATTTTCAGGTGGTGGATCCCCTCGTGCAGCCCGACCCCGGAGAAATTTATCCGCCGCGCTATTCCCGGATTGGGCCAATGACGCATCGACCCCTCTACAGCGGTGGCAGCTCCATCCAGCAGTTAGCCGACGGTACCACCAGCCGGCTGCGCATGGACCGTCGAGGTGTTAGCCGGCTGCTGTAGAGTTAGCTTGCGCCGAATCAAGGTTTGGTAATGCGCTCTAGCGCTGTGGTAATAGGGTTGCCAACGGCATGCCTCGCAACAACATACCGTAACGTAACAAGTACCGTAGTCACAGAGCATGCCGGGTGCGTACCACCGGGAGCCTACAGTATTCATACCTCGTGACAATAAGACCAGTAGTATAGTCTTGTAGAAATATAGCAAGGCCTTAGTATGCAATATATAGAGTATTAAAATAATAGTGGGCGGGCTAGATCATCTCGAGACTGGTGTAGAAACGCTTGACGTCCTCGCTCACCATGACCTTGTGGGGCGAAAAATTGAGCACCTGAAGACAGTCCTTGCTGACTGCCCGAGAAAGCGCCACGTAGACCTGGCCCTTTTCAAAGCTGCGCGCCAGATCTACAACCACCCGCTCCAACGTCTGGCCCTGCGACTTGTGGATGGAAATGGCCCACGACGGGATCAGCGGCAGCTGGGTCGCCGAGGCATGCAGCGTCTTGCCGTCGGGTTTCATCACCTCGAACGTCACAGGCACTATGTGCTTGTACTGGACAGACCCCTTGAACGCAAACTTGACTACAGGGTACTTGCGGTCCCGGTCATTCTCCTTGCCAAGCATCTCGGCCGCCTTTAGCAGGTCGCTGAGGAAGTTGTGCCGGTTCGCCTCAGCCTCCATATCCGGCGTCAGCGCATACGTAGAGCTGTTCAGCAGACGATTGTAGAGCCTGATAAAATCGACATTCTCCTGGTACCGCCCCAGGAACTCGGCGTACATGTACTCGGAAGCAAACGTAATAACCACTCCCGTAGAGCCGTTAACGAGACCGTCCTCGTCCTTACTGTTCTGAATGAGCATGACCTGCGCGTCAACCTTGAGCACGAGCTCTCTCAGCGACATAAAGTTGGTCTCAAAGTAGTCGGCACGCTGCCGCTCCTCCTTGAGGTAGTCGTCGTGGAGCACTTCGAGTTGAATGTACTTGAACGTGCGCCCAGGAAGTCGAGTCAGCTGCTCGTTATTGGCCGCGGCAACCTCTCGCTTCGTCGGGTAGAGCCGCGAAGGCTCAATGCCGTCGGTGTAGTGCACGGGCCGGCTGAGTTCATAGAACTCGGTCTCGATCGACCGGTCGATCGTGCCCGTCCGGAGAGCATTAAGCATTCTGATGAGTGCATTGTCCCCTTCCTGTCGGAACACCTTGTTGAGAACAATTGTGCGCTCTACTGCCTTCGCCCAGTTCGTCGCCTGGAAGCACATTTTGACCGCTTTTACCGGCGGCAACTGGAAAAAGTCTCCAGTTAGAACCAGCTGGATCCCTCCAAACGGCGCGTCGCTCTTAAGAACCGCTTTGCCGACCTCGCACAGTTTATCAAACAGCACTCCATCAAGCATTGACACCTCATCAATAATAAGCACCTTAGTGGCCCGCCACCGCTGGAATGCAGCCCTGGACTTGCGCAGCCGGGTGATTAGCTCCTCAGTTGTGCCTTGGGCCACACCCAGGCCAGCCCACCGATGCAACGTAGTACCCCCAATGTTCAATGCAGCTAGACCCGTAGTAGCAGTGACCTTGACTCCGTTTCCGTACCTGTGCTGCAGTCGCTTGATCATCTCTCTCAAAAGGTGCGACTTACCAGTGCCAGCGGCACCGGTGAAGAACACATTGACACCTGATTCTGCCAAGGAGATAACTCTCTTCTGCGCGTCACTGAGCTCTTTTTTAGAGCCACCATTCTGCGCAGCTTCCCACGGCATTTTCCCCGGCTCAAACTGGAAACTCGTCAGATCAAAGCCTGGCTTGCCGTCGTACTTGGCCGCCTTGAGGCGCGGCATGCCATTGAGAACGTCTATTGGCCCGCGCTTCTTGTCCGAGTCGCTTGCCTGTCTCTGGGCCCTTTTCTTATCAATCTTCAGATTAGATGTTCTCGAGCTCCGTAGCGATGTTGAGGTTGTAGCGGGAGTGGGCTTCTTCACTGTCTTTTGCTCCATCACTGCGAACCCATCGTCCTCATCCGAGTCTACACCACCATACCGTGGAGATGAGTTTATTGTAGTCATTTTAGTTACCGCTTTGGACTTGACTTCAGCAAATCCATCATCGTCTTCATCTGTAAAGTCCGACAGCAGGTCGATCTCTATTTCGGCCGGCTTGCTAGATGATTGGAAGGCCTGGGTCGCCCGAGGGACGACCGGGCTACTCAGCTGGGCCAATCCAGTCGACACGGGAGAACTAGTCTTGTCCAAAGTAGCCTCATACTGGGTCGTGGGTTTCGTGTCGAACCCACTGCTCCCACTCCACGGTAGGCCCGCGTTTCTCCTTGGCTGAACCGTTGGCTCCTCAGCGGGTTTTAGCATGTCAGATATACTCTTCTCTTTGCTGACAAATGCGTCTATGACCCCGTTCCTGGTCTTCTTTTTGGTCTTGTCTACCGCCTGGCTGAACATTTACGTTGATATGCTCTGTTTAAATTGATAAATTGAAAACTTGTTCCGACGCGGTCGGACGCGTCGCGTTACGTAATCGGCCATTAAATATGTTTCACCAGCAGATCTTCCAAAGCAATCAGGGGTATTTGCAGCCAATTTATATTCATTCAAGAGAAAAGACTATTACAAGTAGATGCCTTCAGAAAAGATTTTGATAGTGCTATTAGGTCGGATCGTCGAAATCAATGCTTGATAATGCTGAGTGGTTGATATGTACAATATTTACAGTCTATATAAATGCTTGTGGCGACGGTAATATCTGCTTGAGAAGAATCCACGTCGCTGCCGTCGCATGTCATGCACGCGTGAGAGCCATTGCGCCCATATATTATCGTCCACCTTCTCGCGCCTGGCCATACGCAAAACCATCTCGAGCCGCTTCCTGCTGCCCCAGTTGTTACTCTCGGCTCTTTCGAGCACGCTGTTGACCACGTTCCGCGCAGCTGTCTTGCCTAGAGTAAATTTCTGCGTGTGGAGAATTTTGGCCATCTTCATAACCATCCGAATGCTCGTATGGGAAGAGAGCTGTGGGGAATATGCATACCCGACGCACATTCGTTGTAGAACGTTCTCTGGCGGATATAGCTTTTTCTCCTTAACCAGCCATACTCGTAGAGTTTCTGCTAGCTTGGGGTTGGAATAGCTAGCCTCAACCAAGAACTTGAAATATGCCTCTTTTGGAACGTAGTTCAGGCGGTTCATCAACGCATACGCGAGCTCATCTTGCCGACATTGTAATAAAGACGCGATGCTCTGAACTACGAGTTCATCCGGGAAAGTCAATTTCTGTGATGTTATCACGGCAACCATTCTGGCAGCCGTGGTACTGTCCCAGCCATTAAACAGATCTCGGATCACTTGCGTCATCTGCCGGGTGGAATGGGCTACCTGCTGCGTACCAACAGACAAGTCACTCGCCCGTTGTTCCGCGGAGAGCAATTTCTGCTTCTTTTCTTTCATAATTGTCATCCCGGCAAGAAATACCTTGGCGTCGACATCCAGTCGCGTTGATGGGGTGGCCATTCGCTCCCGGTTACTGGAGATATACCCTCGAAGGTAATACGCAACCTCGTTGTACGTTACTTTAGAGAGCGAGATGAATCTAATCTGCTCCATAAGCGGTCTTGAGAGTACCATAGGGGTCAAAGCTCTGAAAACCGGGAACGGCATCTGTTCCAGATGGGGGCTCTGTTCAATCCCAAGAATAAAATTCCACAGGATCCGCGGAGAGGGCTCAATTCGCGCCAAGGCCCTCACCGCATAGCGAAGTGCTGGATACAGCGTCTGCGGGGGCGTGTGTTTAACAATGCGCTGGATGAATGTGGTGTCAACATCATTCATTCCCACGTACATGTCTTCGTCGCGGAATTTAGCGTTTTTCTTCTTACCCAGAGTAACACAAACGATGGCTTTCCCAAGGATATTTGCGTCAAAGTTTCCCCGGCCATGCTTGATAATACTGGTGCAGGTAATAGTCTCATTAAACTGAACAGCCTGGTTCAGGAATCGGGTCAATGCAAGTTTTTTGTCGTTAGTGTCGTCAATTCGTAATTTGGTGTAGCGTTTCCATATCTTCGTTAGAGATTTCTTGTCGTACGCTAGTAATGCAAGATATTCGGTGTCTTCAGTAGCAAACTCCATCTCCGCACGGCTCTTGAGAGCTTTGAGGAGAGCGTCAGAAAATGCAGCAATGTACTTGATGCTTTGGTCGGCATCCAAATCTTCTAGTTTGCGGTATCGGACTAGGGCTGACCGGGTAATGTACCGCAGAACATGCCTCTGTGTTATCACCCGTTCATGGTCGAATATCTGGAACATTATAGCCTCTTTCTCAGTCGGATTGGTCGTAATTGTCAAGAGGTGGTCCGCAAGGGCGGCCTGGACGTAGAGATTTTGCTTATCGGCATGCGTAAGCCTAAAAAGGTCAAACGCATCTCTCAACCCGAAAAACTGCGCTAAAAGCTCATCGACCCTGTCTCGGGTGTAGGCCCGACGAACCTGGATCATGAACTTTGCGTTGTGGATCATTTTAGCCGTTTCTTCTTCTCCATATGACATCTCCAGCAACAGCTGCTTAGCCACTGAAGAGTGGCCCATATCCACCAGCTCCGTCACAAGAATGCCCATCACCAGCTCCTCCCGCTCAAACAGTACAAGATTCGGCATCACCTTGCTCTTAAATGCACTCGCGAGCGCGTTTCCGGGTATGTTTTCGAGAAGCAGTCGACAGGCTTCGTCGTATCGTCCATCTTTGTAACAGGTCATGCTTAACATAGTTGCAGCATTTTCACTAACGGTGCCAGCGAGAGGCTCATAGTACCTCAGCAGGCTCATAGGATCCACTGATTCGTTTTCGACAAGGTAGTCCAATCGGCGATTCTCCGTGGGAATGCCCTCGAGCTGTGCCCTTACGTACTCCGGAAGCTCTGCCCTGGGCTCTTCAAACGTCCCCTCTGGAGCCAGAGATATTATCGCTCTTCTAAACCGGTCTGACAGCGACTGCTGTGGGCCAGGGCTCGGGTCCCTCGCGGCTCCTCTGCGACTGCGAGAGAGCAGGGTGATTGAGCGGAACCCCCAGCACCCTGTCGAGCGGACCGGACCACAGAGCAGTCGTCGCAACGGTCCACTACGAGATATGCTCATACGGCCTCGAGGATCTCTCTCGCCGTTGCTGGTTGATTCCGGTTGAAAAAGTTCAAAAACTCCGCGCGCGCAGATCACCCTACCAACGACCACTATAACCGTTATCTGCCATAACCGTCATAACCCTTAGTGGATCTATTGTTGAATCTGTGGTGATATTTGCTGTATCTGAATTTCTACTAGTTATTGAATTCGAGGGAGGGGGATGTTCTTCCGGGTACAGTACAACTCATGGTTTATGTTTCGGTAGTTGGATAGCAGTTAATGAACAGCGTGTGGAGCGATTAATTACACATACAGCAATATACATTGCAAATATACAAACAAAATATAAATAATAAATGTAATTTAGGCAAACTCGTCCTCGTCAAGGTCGGAAAGGGCCTTCTCTTCTTCATCATCGTCCTCGATCCCTCGGCCATAGCCGTCCTCCTCCTTCAAATCCGCCGGCTCCTTACCTTGGACGGCTTCACATGCATCAATCCACTCGCTGTAAACGTCAATCGGAGCTGACAGCGCTATTTGACCAGTTAGACCTGCGAACTAATACGAGCGAGCCGCACTTACCGTTAATTGGAGCCTGGAAGCTCTGTCCACAGACCTTGCAATACAACGAACCAATGCCGCTCTTCTTGTCCATAGTACACGCCACGGAGTTCTCGTGGTTGCAGAACAGGCATGAGAACGTTGTATCCAGCGTCTGCTTGACCTTCTTGGCCGGTCCTCTCGAACTCTTCTTCCGTTTACCCTAAAAAAATGATTAGCCACTCCAGTTCTTCGACCTAACAAGTCACGCGTTAACATACCATATCGAATTCCTCTCGTTACCTTTCGCTCCAGGAGGATATGGTTCTGCTGAGGGTTGTCCAGTGGTATCGATCGAGGCACGCCCCTTTGGTGTTGTTGCGCCGGCGGTTGGGACTTTTGGCAGATTTACCGGGCCGGGAAAATTTCAGCGGCACCTTGAAATTTTTTATCAAAATAGCTATCTTGATCTATCTAATCTCAATTATAGACGATGATCTCCAAAGATAAAGCCCAGGAGGCGGCCGAGGCGCTGCTCAAGTTCCTTGCTGACAAGAGCGAGGCCCCTGCCAACGATCTGTTGGCGGACGAAGAAGAGGACGCCGAATCGATATTCATCACTATCGCGACCAAAAAGTACCTGAGCGACAAGAAGCAGCTCAAGCCCAAGAAGGCTCCTCTAGTGCATCCTATATACAGCGCAGACAAGGCCTCTGTGTGTTTGTTTTCCAAAGACCCGCAGAGAACGTACAAAGATGCATTGCAGGCCGAGGGATCGGCTACACACGGCCTTGTGGACCGGGTTGTTGGCGTGTCCAAGCTCAAGGGTAAATTCAAGCCTTACCAGGCCCGAAGACAACTTGCATCGAACCATGACATTTTCCTGGCCGAGGACTCGGTTGTGACGACGCTGCCAAAGCTGCTGGGCAAGATCTTCTACGAGGGCCCGGTGTCCAAGATCCCGCTCTCGGTCAAGATCAACCGAAAGGGCGGCGAGATTGACGCTGCCGCGGTGAAGAAGCAGATTGAGGGTGTGCTCAACTCGACTATTTTCGTCGTCCCGGCCGGCACTACTGTGTCGATCAAGGTTGCCAAGTCGACTTTCGAGGCTGCGCAGGTTGCCGAGAACGTTGCATCGGTGATCGACTATTTCGTCAAGAACGTCAAGGGCCAGGACGGGATCCGGTCTGTGGAGCTCAAGACCGCCAGCTCCCCGGCGCTGCCAATCTACGTTGCCGACAAGCTTTACGATGAGGCGGACGTTGCGGAGGAAAAGGAGGACAAGAAGGAGGACAAGAAGCGAAAGCGACACGACAAGCTTACGCGACTCGAAAAGGCATTGGCTGAGGTAGTAGAGGAAGAGGATCTTGAACGACTAACCAAAAAGAAGCTCAAGGATATCGAGGCTTAGACGTACGATTGTAGTAATATAACACAACTTAAGGAACGAAACATGTGCTTGCCGAAGCATTATGCTTTGCTGGCAATTTGCCATCTAGGTGATTGGAATTGGTCATCAATCATGGAGACGAGACGTTTCATCTTGGGGATATTATTGCCATTGGGTCATCGTGAGGATTGGATACAATGGATTGTACCATTGCAAAGATTGGTTTTCATTCATTTGGGCCATCACAAGTGTTCGTTTCAATGGATTGAGGCTCGCAAATGTACTAGGCCATCGCAGTAGATGGGTGATTTTGGATGGGTCATGTTGACTTGGGACGCTGATTATGGATGGATGGGGATAAAGTTGCCAATAATGCAGCTGGGGATGTTGTATCTATCGCGGCGGATGGTAAACGAAAAACAGCACGCCCGACGCTTTCTGCCGTCCCGCGTCCGCAGGTTGCAGCTCGTGAGCACTGCCTTTTGGCCCGAATCAAACGCAATGTTACCATACTTTTCCCAGTAGTTAACAGCGCTCTCTTCGCTCATGAGCTCGTATATGGCGAGCTTGCCGTCCCGCAAGTCCTCGACATTGACCTCGACAAGCCCCGCAAACTCCTTGTTCCCCCGGTATATCTCGCCCGTCCGCCTCCACAGGCACGCCGGAATCGCCATGGAGGTAAACACCCGATCGTAGTCGAGCAGCATGCGCTCAAACGCCTCCTCCACTAGCACAAGGTCAACGTCCTTGAGCGACTGGGCGACGGCGCGGAACGCCGGCCGGAATATCGAGAGCGGCTTGAGGATGCGCTGCTTGGACGACTGATTCATGTAGTTGTCCATGTACTTTTGCAGCCGCGTGTACCCTTTGACGTAGTTGAACGGCTGGAGCAGCCCTGCCTCGAGCTTGGCATTGATGACCTGCTTGAGCCGCTCCTCGGGCGATATGTCCTCCGAAGGGTCTGCCGCGGTGAGGAAAAAGTTGTCCTTGGCATCGGTGGACCCTGTTTCCGAGCGCCCGTTCTCCTGCGACGCTTCGCGCGAATTGAGCTGCGACGACCCGGGCCCCGAGCTTATAGGCGGCAAAACGGCCGTCGGACCAGCCGTGACCGCTGCAAAGGACGGCGCAGCGGTCTCCGCGACCGTCGTCGCGCCATTGACCGCGCCGTTGGACCCGTTGGGTCCGCTAATGCCCAGCGAGTCTCCAAAGAGCGCCGTGTTCGTCGCCGGGTCGTCAATCATAGTCAAAAAGTCATTAAGCGAGGAGAACTCCGAGCCGGCATGCTCCGAGTAGAACACGGGGTTCTGGTTGTACGCGACCGTCTGCGACAGAATCGACTGGTTCCCCAGCGAGGACCAGTCGTTGTAGAAGGACCGGTCCGGCTCAGAAGGCGCCGCAGTGTTGACGGCGTTGAGCGGCTGTGACGCCGTCGGAATGAGCAGGTTCGAGTCGACCAGCACCTGCGACGTCATCTCCTTGTCCTTCTTCTTGTCACTCTTCTTGCCCGGCCGCGGCTCGTCGCGGCACAGGTGCCCTATGTTGCGCTTGATGCACCGGCTACACGGCCGTTCTGCGCCCGTTAGCATTGAAATGAGGTTCGCTGGCTGTCTACTTACGAGAATCGCACGTCATATGGGACCTCCTGCAATACACACAGGCTGGGAGTGTTAGCTGCTACCAGTGCCCAACCGCATACGTACCGTGGTCGACCTTCTGCCGCTTGGACTTTTTCTTGTCGGAGCCCGCAGACCCCTGGGCCCCCAGCGGAGGCACCCCCGAACCGGACTGTGACATTTCTATACCGTCAAACGCGCTGGATCTCGTAGGATCTTATGTACTCGTCTCGCGCTCTAGCCGTGTGTCGACGGGCTATTTCGTGTGACTAATGGAAAAAGTCGGGACCCTCCCAATCGTCTTTCCCCACTTTTTTTCGCGCCGTTACGCGGCCTACCCACGCCTACCCACGCCTACCCAGAGTGCTCGGGGTGGCCCCCAAGCCTTTTGAGTGGAAGCACTGAGTAAATGCATACGCAAGCTCGGGGACTTTACAATGTTGCTCAGCGATTGCAGTCTGTGCCACCAAACCCGTAACTGCTACCTACGGGAGACCTGCGGCGGAGGTAACGTAACCGTCAAATCACGTCAGAGCTAGCAGAGCTAGTTGGGCAATTTGTAACACTGTAACAAAATAAGCACCAATAAGTAAAAATTCTACTGCAATTATACCAACCACCCTGTGAGACCCTCACAGACTCTAACCTGTGATCATCTACTTTTCTATTTATCATGTTCATCTAATGCCCGCCTAAACTTTCGACAGCAACAATACCGTGGGAGGAGATTAGGTAGTGCATTGCTACAGCCTATCATTTGTTACGCCGTTGGGAGTTTGTTACGCTGCAACCACGATTGGTGCGGAATTCACATTGGTCACGGCGTAACAGTACAGGCACGAAAACCGATTGCGGTTTCGAGAATAGCCCCAGCTACGGATTATAGGCCATATGCCACCGCATAAAAACATATTTCCAACTTTGTATCGAGATTCATCACCCCCCGAAGTACGTATTCATGGTGTAGTGGTGGGTAATTAGCTTAGCTAAGTTAAGCCGGAGATAGGCATTTTTCACGCCATACCTCAACTGTACCGCTCGTAGCGACATTAGGAACTGGCAAAAATGTTGCGAGCGATGCTGCGGCCACGAGTGGCTGCTCGCCCCGTGTTCCACGCAGAAAGATTCTTTTCGCGGACCAGCCTGCATTTGAACAAGCAGAAGATGGACCAGGCGCGGCGGGAAGCGTTCCTCAGAGGCATGGCGCAGGCGCGGCGGAATAAGGACCGCGAGTACGTCATGTCCATGGCGCTGTACTCGACCAGTGTCATCATTGGGTTCCTGGCGCTGGCGTACGCTGCGGTGCCGCTGTACCGGGTGCTCTGCCAGCGGACGGGCTACGGCGGACAGCCCATCACAGACACGTCCAAGTTCACCCCGGAGCGGCTGGTGCCCATAGACCGCAAGAAGCGGATCAAGGTGTCTTTTTCGTCAGAGACCTCGGGCATTCTGCCGTGGCGGTTCAAGCCGCAGCAGCGGGAGGTCTCGGTGCTGCCGGGCGAGACTGCCCTGGCGTTCTACAAGGCATATAACAACTCGGACAGGGACATTATTGGCATGGCGACCTACTCGGTCATTCCCGAGAAGGCTGCTCCGTACTTTAGCAAGATCCAGTGTTTCTGCTTCGAGGAGCAGATGCTGAGGGCCGGGGAGGAGGTGGACATGCCCGTCTTCTTTTTCATAGACCCCGACTTTGCGGCGGACCCAGCCATGGCCAATGTGGACGATATCATTCTGCATTATACCTTTTTCAAGGCGCAGTATGATACCGACGGCGTGTTGACTCCTGTAAATCAGAATGAAGAGCCTACGCCAACGCCGGCACCTGCATAGCCTATCATTACCCTGTACATAGACCAACGATATTCTATTAATCACCGCAAGCAAATCACCAAATCACCACAAACAGTTGAGCATAAGTATTTGATCTCGAGTGTAAATTTTGTGCTTAGCAAGCAGCTACTGTTAGTTGTGACCAGTTGGCTGATCCGCTTGTTCATTCCATTTTGTTACGCTGTAACAAGCCACTCACAAGCTACTACATGCACACTCTTGAGAGTAGTGACGGCACATTCTACGGCCAATTGGCTCATCTGCTTAACGCGTTGCAATAAATAGCTTGTTGAATACTGACTCATGCAGAAGAAAATAAATAAATAGAGATGCGAATTACTGGACCGGAGGGAGCTCAGTCCGAGGCAGCTGCTTGGCGGCCGGAGAGGCAAACTCGTCCTCGTCCTCCTCCCACTCAAGTACAATAGTCGGCGTTGGCAGCTGCGATGACTCTGGCGAGCGCGGAATGTCAGTGTTGAGCTGCGGCAGGTCCGGCGTCGAGGGCGACGGGCTCTCATGCAGAGTGCACCGCCGCGTGAGCCGCGTACCAGAGGTCGAGGGCTCTGCCGTCACCACCGCCGACTCCTGGAAGCGCTTGGCATCCAGCAGCGCCTCACTCAGGTGCGAGAAAAAAGTCTCCTTGTTGGGCTCCGACTCGGGCTTGGACTCCCAGTCGCAGGGTGGGCTTGGTGGCGGCGATATCAGCCACAGCCGGCCCGCATCTGGCAGCTGGAGGTAGCCCGAAGCACCCTGCTCAAACACAGAGAGCGGGGTGTGCTGGCCAAAAAAGGTCTTGAGCTGGCGCGACGACTCGAGAAAGGCGGTGCCAATAACGAGCTTGGCGTTGACGGCGTCGCTGGCCGTCTCGCACACGACGATAATGCGCCCAAACGACTTCAAGGGCGCCCAGTGCACGACGGGCACCTCGTGGCGCGCCAGCAGCGTCTTGAGATGGTATGCAAACGATGGCTCGCCGGTGAAGTCGGGCTTGCTCAGCCCAGCGACGATAAGAGTGTTCGACGGCTCTCCGTTCATTCTGGTGTCCTTGTGTTGCGGTTGCGAGTAGGTTGGGATGCTGCTCGGATCGTATTTATAATGCCTGTCGCCAATAGCCTGCCGGGGATTGTGGGTTAGCGCTTTGCCGTACGGCGATGGAAAACGAGGCTGTGAAGGTTCAAAGCCTGCTTGGCGCATTGCGTTGGGACTCCGCGCGGCTGAAACACTCGCATGCCGATAGCCGTGTAGTTTATTCCGCTCTCTATCGTTCTCTGTTGATTTGGCAGGCGGTAATTTGGAGCTGGTTGGTTATTTGGCTGTGGTTACTTGGGGTTGGTTGTTTGGAATGGATTATTTGGAGCTGGTAAGCTATGGGGAGTTAGTTGTTACAACGGTTATTATTAGCTACAAACTTAAATCGTTTCAAGGCGGCCTGCTACTCTGTAATGGTGACGAGTAATGGATTAAAGAGTAATGGCTAGGGCTCCGCCTGGATCGTCGCATCTCATCGCCTCACTTACGCCAGTCGTGTGGTATCAAGTCGTCTTCTACGGTGCAGTTTCCTGTGTGACGGGGTCACGTGCAGATCGGAGCCGGTATGTATTCCGTCACAGTGCTTCGCCTGTACGGTTACACCACGACGACCGTAGCACAGCCCGCTACCATACTCCGGGCGTATATCTTTGATGGATATTGTTGGGGCATGTGCAAATATATCAATTGGTCGTTACATCATCGGGGGGCTTATACTCGTTTGCTTAACCCGATTGCGATATTATTACTGTAGTTGGGGGGGCCGATGTTCCGTGGCGACACACGCCGCCAGACATGTCCCGTAATTTAACCTTTTTTTATAACTAAAATTATTATTTACCAATTTTCATGTACCGGTAGATCTGTGGGCATATTGGATATTAAATCTTGGCCATTACAGATCTTGGCAAAGCTTAATTGAGATTGCCGAACAGAATTACCTTACCAATAGACCGCACGTACTTGTGGGTTATCGGTACTTACGAACCTTCGACTTGGACAAAGTAGGTGGTACCAGTAATGCTTCAAATAGACCGAGCAAATTGAAGAGCCGTTTACGCATCATTAAAAGTACAGTTAGTTAAATATCACGATACCCCAGCTCCTGCCAGGACTCAATCGGGCCCTCGCACGATACCAAAGCAATGCGCCCATTCGTCCAGCCAAGACCCCTGTTGTTGAAATCAGGCCCAAAGACATCCGACAGCCGCGTGTCAATCGTGCGCTGCAGCGCCTCCTCAATTGGATATGCGTCCGAGTAAACGAGGCTCAGGTGCGGCTTGAAATCAGAGGCTACCCACTCTCGCGCCGACTTTGACGCCTGAGAATCAATGCGCTGCTTGTCCTCGTCCGACAAGGCGTTGTAGTTCTTCTGCTCGCTGATCAATCGTGGAAGATACACAAACTCCTCCCGGCATATCTGCGCCAGCGAAACCAATGCCGAAGACGGCTCGACCTGGAAATAGACCTTGCGCAGGAATGACGGCCCGTAGGTCAATGTGTCGAAAACTACATCAATATGTGGTACTGCCTTGGACGCAGCGAGTGCCCGGTCGAGGATATATTCAACCTGGGCCTGGCTCATTGATCCTACGATATCCGAGGTCAGCGTCACATGGGGCGTAAACCCTTGTGCATCATCAAATAGCGAGGTGAGGCCATTAATCGTCGACTGCAACGCATCATAGAGCGGCGAGTTCTTCTTGGGCATAAGCCATAGGGCGACTCCTACAATCACACAATATTAGCAAAAAAAAACGCATGCCAACTCCAAGCGCGCACGGCGCTACCACTACTCACCCATTGTGACTCTCTCGTTCTCTCCTGTATTATCTTCTTCTGGCGGAGTTTGCGTCAAGACGTTTTTAGGATTTTCGGAATGTACGGTTATCGCCAGGCAGGGTGCAGCTCCCTCTCACGTAACTCGACCCCACGGCATTATGTAATACACGGCTGTCCCGCCCGCCCCATTGAACAACAGGGCATGATCAGCCGCATGGACAAGAAAAATTTCCCCAGGCCCGTCCCCTGACTTGTGACTAACATGATTTCTAAGCTGTGGCCGTGGGGGTTATGATACTCGCAACCCGAGGAATATGTGTGATAACCGTTCATTGTGCCGTATCGCAATAAACAGGTGCATATGGCGGGTACAATTTGTCAGGCCAGAGTGCGTCACTTAATTACGTTATGCAAGTTAAGTTTTCTGGCCCACCTCAACATGGATCCCACTCGCTGGTTCTCGGCGGGCACCGACCGCCGCCCACGCATATCGGCAGCCACGAGTGAGTGTTCTCCGACATTCCAAGCAAGGATATGTCACGTCGTGAGAATATAATTGGATACTCCGGTGATGTGGGTCGATTACCCTACATTTGCTTCTTTCCCCTCTCTCCAACCTCAACATGAAAAAAAATCACCGCATCCCACCCACATTTTTACTCTCGGATATCTACAGTAGGACGAATAAATAGCTGTGACTAATATGTTCCTTGCGACGATCCATCACAATACCTTTAGAGGCATGTCCTTGCGTCTAGAGCAACTAATATTGCGAAAGGACAAGAAAACTAAATTAATAATGCGGCTAGAGCGGTGAGTCAGAACCTTGGACCCTTCCTCTGTACAACAACACCCCCATTTTTGTCTCTACGGGGGACGTGTGAATGCAATTCGGCGCCGATCAACCCATATGTAAAGGGCATGCGTGGACACCTTTATGTAAGCAGTCTGAAACATGCATATAGGGGAGGAACTAACCTCAACATGACAAAAACCCAGCCAGTGCTGAACGGGAAATAAGGCCTCCCCTCCGTACGTACATGTGTGAGAAGGGCATGGATATATAAATCCATGGTTCCCTGGCAGGCCCCCAATTTCATCGCAGCAGCTTTTCCATTTTTCTCTCTGTGACTTCAAAAAATGACTTCTCTTTCCAGGTCAGTGGGCCCTCAGCAACTTGAGCGCCCACCCAAGTACGATCCAGGGTTGGAAGTTACAGAAACAAACAACTTTGAAGTATCACCCATTACTATCCAGGTCAGATACTTGAATAAATCAAAGTCCTTCAATATTGGTGATGACATCCTGGGGTCCGTGACTATCTCCCCACGGGCAAACATGCAGTTTGACAAACTGCAGGTCTCCTTCAAGCAACAAGAGACAGTCACTCCAAACATGAATGGGCATTCCCTAACCAAAATTGTCACCCTGGTAAAGTATGTTGTCCCTCCAGAGGCAATGCCAAATGACAACGTCTTGCTTAAAGGCTACAAATACACATTCCCCTTTTCGCTACAGATCCCACGATTACTACCAGAGGGGGCGTGTGACTACGGCCTCGATCTCCATCGTCACATCAGTCCCTCTGTGGGATCTCCATATGATTGGTGTGATTCCTCTATCGATATCCCCGGTAAGAAGCTCGTGACCACACATAAGGTTCATGCTGCGGTTCTAAGCACTAGCCAGCCCAAGCCTCTCCTCGAGAGTCACAAGTTTCTGATGTTTGTACCGTCTTATCCCCCATTGAACCTCGAGCCTATTCCCTCTATCTCCACACAAAATCTTAAAGCCGGGTCGGTGTTTAAGCGGGCTCCTGCAGAACAAGACATTACTGTATTTATCAAATCGCCGCCGACGATGTCTATTGACCATAACCAAATGACGATCGTGCCGCTAGAGGTCAAATTCTGTACGAAGGAATCGACTCCGCGTTTCCCAAAGTTTGAAAATGCAACATACACGCTGATCTCACACAGTCTGCAGACCATGGGATGCCCTGGGTATTATCCCAAGCCTGGCGATCCTAATGTGCACACCCAGACAATGGGATTCACCCCCAAGGCAATCAAAGTCGTGCGACAGGACTCCTGGCAGCTTAAGTCCGTCAGCCAGCGGGAGGGCTATTGCGAGTACTATACTAAGGTATATTTTGCAATGTCTGTTCCTATCAAGCACAAGGCGCGAATTGTGCCGTCCTATTTCTCTTGCATGAGTTCACGGCACTACGAGGCCAAACTCTCAGTTCACCTCGCTGGCTACGGCAAAGATATCGCTCTCAAGTTCCCTCTATCCATTGCAGGTGATACATCCACCGATGGGCTTGCTTTTTGGGCCGATGTCGCCGACGAAACAGATCCGGTGCCTCCATACAGACTCGAAGACTACCAGCCCCGATACGTACACTTAGGCATGGAAACAAATACACCAACGACTCAGAGGTACCACTGGAAGTGAGCACAAGCCACGGAAGCGATTAATGAATTATTTATTTTGTAATGTCTAATTGAAAGATATTCTATTGTATACTGATTACGTTGTCCACGTTAATTTACATGCGAAATGTGGGCCGTTCAGCACCCATCGCATACAGTTACTTATAGGGGTTTACCGGTAATGGTGAGGTTCCGGTCCCGGCGGGCTTAGGCCGCCCTTTTAACCGTAGTCGTTCACCGAATCCTACATGCGCCGTGCGCCGCTCGGAACAACTCAATTGCCTTACTGTACCCTCTTATGGTTTTTTATAGTAAAAAATTTCGAAACCATCATAATGGTCAGGATTTTAACTGTACTACGGTAATACTATCAAAATGCATGATACCAATTATCAATTGGGCTTGTTGAAAGCCAATTCCAGGTAACGGCGTTCACCGGATGTACTGTACGTTCGGATTTTCGGCATTCAGTTGTTTCTCACAAGATGCAAGATTGCGTCTCAGCTCTGGCAATGGGTGGAGCTGCTTAATTGGTTTACAGCAACGATATTCCAGTACATCAGCCTTACCGTAGGTACCGGTAATGAAGGATACGGCGCGGAGAATGTGCCTCGTGCCTGGTAAAATATATACCGACGACACCACTGCTGCTTTCTCGGAGAGCTATTGAGGTTTTATAATCCTTCATGGTATTTTCCCGTGGACTGTGGGATGTTGGACCAGTTTGCTAAGAATTTTCTACGGGTAGTTATCACGATGAATTGACGAATGGACATATCTTCAAAACGAGACGACAATAACTTTATTTTCAGTTCCTAAATATGTAATTGCTTTGCCTATAGTGACTAGATACAATCAAATATTAACGCATTGGAACAGATACTGTGGTACCTGTGTGCAGGTATTTTCAACTGAACCTCGGTACGAGGGGATTCTCGGAGCCCCTTGGGCAGGCTATTTGGCTCTCGTGCCCATGGTAACCTGAGATCAATTTAATTACCGCTGTGGCCATTGGATAAGTGCCAGATATCTCAATCGCGGATGTCATTTATCTGCCAAATGCAGATAAGGTTAGAGCTAAACTTATACAACAAAAATTAGCAAAAATGAGAAGAGAAGAAAAAGATATTATTTGGCAGTAGAACAAAACTAGAAACATTAAATAAGATGTGCAAATCCAGTACACAAGTACCGTATTAAATTTTCGTTAAGACGTCAGGTTTTATCGCTCAGATGCAAATTTCATGCTAATAGTAGGGGTCTGAGGGGATTCCTCTTCTGTGGCCGCAGAAGTAACAACAGAGCTTTTCCTCGAACCTCGACGGGTAAAGCTCCTCAGCTTGCCGGCAATGCTGGTTGACTTGCGGAGCCTTGGCGGAGAACTTGGCTTGTCTCCAACCACAATACCATTGTATGCCGAAGAAGATGGAATGTCGGTATTCGTAGTTTGAGTATTAGCGGTTGGGGAGGGCTTATCAGACGGCTCATTCACAAATGAAACGGGCGATGAGACCAGGTCGGTATGGGTGGAGCTAGTCGTCAGCGAGGCCCGCGAAGAGAGCGACGTCATATCGGAATGCATGCTGTAGTTGAGGTCCGGCGTGGACGTATGTGAGGCTAGGCGGTGGCTCCCGCTAAACCTCGTACCACCGGCAGTGGTGGCAGTAGGGGGCGTAGTATTGGCTGTAACAGGGCGCTGCTCCCGCTTGGCGGGAGACATCTCGCCAAACGAGTCTAGCACCGACAACTCGTCATTTATAAACGACTGGACGACCCGGTCGACCTCTTCGTCAAACTCTTGAACTGGCGGCGAGCTAGTGTCCATTGTGACCACTGTGCTGAAACGGCGGGGGGTCGACGGGCTGGTTAGTGGTGTGAGTCCGATGCTGGAATATTTTCTCTCCAAAATGAGAGTCTGTTCTTCCTGCGAGATGCCAAAAATGCGGGATGGGCTTTTCGGCGGAACAGGGATAAAGGAGTGCTTGTGCTTATGCGAGTATTTAATGCTGTCGAATTCAATCGATCGCGCAGAGTATGGCGGGCGCGGGGCTGGAAACGAGGGTGGAGAGCAGGTTGGGGGGACGCTGTAAGGGCTAGACCAAGTCGGGTCGTTTGCAATGTCGATGTTGACTGGTCCGGGACGATTCCTTGCTAGCTTTGTCGAGGTGGCCTTGCGTTTAAAGGAGAAGGACGAAAAATCTGGCTTCTCCGAGATCATCATCCTGCTGCGCACGCACTTATTATACTGTGTAACGGACTAGTACCCTCCAGGGATTCTAGCGAAGGTTGCGTTAATTTTATAGCCTGGTAGGCCGATTTTTTGAGTTGAAAAAAAAACCCTCGTCTCTCTATACAAGTGGTATACAGGAGATCTGGCGATGTACGCAAAGCAAGGCAAGGCAAAGCAAATGTGTGGAGTCACGTTGGAATGGGCAAGTTCACCTGCTTGCTGGCGGGTGCATGCGGTATGCGATCTGTCGAGATATTTATAAACCGCACTGTAGTTCTTTGACCTGTGTATAGGTTTTGTTCTCGTATAGAGGGTATCAGATTTTCACTTGCCCGTCTGTAGGTACAATGGCACTTGATCGTTAGTTTGGCTTGGTGAAACTGAGATTGAGACAGCTGAATCTAGGAATGGCCGCTCAATAATAGCCCGAACCGACCGAGTGCAATTCAAAGGGCAATATAAAGGAAAGAAGCTCTGGAGCACTGTTTTAGACAAGAGACAAACCTTTTGCCGGATATGAAGGCGCTGAATTGAATCGGAGGAGAGTCTAATCTGTTTATATTGGCTTTGCAACGGCCAAACAGGCTCTCCGTTTATTACATAGCGGTGCTGCATAAAGCAAGTTATGCGCCCCGTATACAGTTCCTTCCTTGTCCAATTAATGTAGGCGTTTGACAAGGGTAGTCAGCGGCAGTTTTGTGCAAGAAAACGGTTTCATGCCGCAGTGTCCATTCGCTCGTATTTTGGAATCACCACCAATTGAATAGGATTTTTTTTTGGCATTCGCCTATTCTACTTCGTGGTGTAGCTTATTAGCGCGAATCTGTTGAAGCGTGAAATTTCGCGTCGTGAGGGGATCGCGACATTGTATTTCTGGAAAATCACAAAAAAACAAAACCTGCAGCTGATAGGGGTAAAGATGAAACGAAAGCACCTCCTCTTCAACTGTTTGTTTGGGGTGTGCCGTTATTCAACGGCGTAAAAGTACTGTAGCTTGATGCAGGAAGGAACGTCATACAGTACCGCACCCACCGCTACAGTACGTAGTGTAAGGTACCACGACACCGGTTCCGTTGCCGAAGGTGTGGCCGCCCCCTGAGAGTGCTGCAGTGGGCCATTAGCAGCCAGCGGCATGAAAGGACAAGGATATTGATCTTGCATGGAAGGGCGTTGCACAAATCCCCCTAGGCCCGCTCTGGGGAGGCTTGGTATATATACCTGACGAGTTCATTTCTATACGCAGGAGGTTGGTTTGGGCAGTCCACCGCCCAGCTCCATTGTGTGCAATGCACAACTACAGCCTATTAATTATCGTTACGAACTGTACTGGTACATGTATAATAGTGAACTGTATACTGTGAATAAGCTACCGGGTGGTCCGGAACAAGCCCCTAGGTATATAGGAGGACCCTCCCCCTTTCCTCTAACAGACAAATACGAGGAAGGAGTCAAAAGAGCTCTCCAATTGTGTTCAATTGGCTTACATGCAGGGTTGTGTGATCAAGTAAAATTTTAAATACCACCGGTGCAGCATCTGCCCGCCAAATCTTTGGTGGGCGGAAGTTTTTCGCGGTAAATTAGTGCACATTAATTTATTCCAACATCGGTATCCTCGGTGGAGGCCCAATGGATCGCCGTAGCCCGAGTCTTTCGCCCACTACGTACAGCATTAACCCATCGAAATGGCACCGACTGTATATTCCTACGCCGAGTCTCCGCAGGTCGCCAATGCCCTCGCGGAGCACGTTGTAAAGATCCAGAACCAGGCGCTTGCTGTGAACCCCGTGTTCAATGTCGCCGTTTCCGGCGGGTCTCTCGTCAAGGCCCTGCGAATCGGCCTCAAGGACCGAACTGACGTCCAGTGGTCCAAGTGGCAGGTGTTTTTCTCCGACGAACGACTGGTTCCATTGGCCCACGAGGACTCCAACTACGGCCTGCTTAAGAAGGAATTGCTAGACCACTTGAGCGAGCAGCCTGCCGTCTTCACCGTGGACGAGTCTGCATTGGACAACAGTGATCTCGCTGCTGAGAAGTACGCCCAGGTCCTTAAAGAGAAGCTTGGCGAGGTTCCAGCGCTTGACCTGGTTTTGCTCGGCTGCGGCCCAGACGGGCACACTTGCTCTCTCTTCCCAGGCCACGCGCTGCTCCAGGAGAACACCAAGACTGTAGCTGCTATTGAGGACAGCCCCAAGCCGCCTCCACGGCGGATCACTCTTACTTTCCCAGTTCTCAAGGCTGCTTCCCAGCTCACTTTTGTGGCCGAGGGCGCCGGCAAGGCTCCAGTCCTCAAGGACATCTTCGAGCACCCAGAGAAGAACTTCCCATGCTCCATTGTCAACAGCATTGGCAACCAGGTTGCTTGGTTTGTGAATGACGATGCCATCAAGGGCGTCAACGTGACTCCATCTCAGCTGTAAGCCCGATTAGCTGAATAGTCGTATAGCAATGAATTCACTTGAACTTTTGAAAAGCTGAAACGTAGAGAGCCAGATTAATTACAGGAGCTAATTACAAGAGCCATAGCAGCTCAATATCTATGTACAATAAATAACGTCTAGGGTTAATGGTCGAGCTTTTTCAAAGCATGGGAGATTGAGTTGACGTCGACGCGTGTGCCATCAGACTCAAGATTATTTACAATTTCACTCAGATCAGCCGCCGTGAACTGCTTGTGCCGCGATATTACCTGGTACGCCTCCTTGCACGACACTGTCGCGCTCGAATGGAGCTTTGGCTTGCTTGTAGAGGCCAAGCTTGCGCAAAAGAGGGTCGACATCGGGTCATCCTGACACTGCCCACACGTCCCCGGTTCGCTTTCAGTAGTTTTAATCTCCTCCTTCAAGGAGTCCCGACACAGGCACGGCGTGTCTTTGGAACAAAACCCACAATCGTCAATGTGCGAGTCGTCGTTCGCCATGAACTCGTTTGACGGACTCTGCGTCGACGGAGTCGAATCCTCGCTGCCGCGGTGGCTCTGAGAGGAGTATATTGGCGTCATATCTCGCTCGAGAGCCTGCGGAAGCTTCTTGAACCGGTGCTTGAGCGGTTTTTGGCTGGGGTTACGGCGCAACGGCACCGACTTGATTTCCCCAATATCATCCAGGTTAATACCAATGTCCACCTTCTCTTCCTTCACATCAACCGAGCGGTGGCGGATACCAATATCATCGCACAGACAGCCATCCCCCGCGTCACAAATGCCGCACTTGTCGTCGTGTTCGTGACCCCTCGACTCGAGGTCAGACGGAGGAGTGTTCTGCGAGATCTGTGCGGGCGGGGGGTCTTCGTTGATCAAACTCTGCTCGATCTCTTGCACGTTCTTGTACAGAGAGAGCTCAGTCTTGAGGCCAGAGATAATCTTGTTCAGCTTAGTAATTTCGTTCTGAGCGGCCAACAGCTGCTCTTCGAGCGCTCGAACCTGCTCGTTAGGCCTCTTTTTCGCCGCCTGGGCTCCTCCCTGGGCCGACGCCTTGCGCTTGTCCCCTGGCTTCCTCCCTGGCTTGGGCCTCGGCGGCAGAGTCCAGTTCTTGGAGGTCACGATGGCCGCAATAGGCGCCGACGGGGCCCTCTTAGGATAGATCGTAGGCGCCTGCGGTACTCCACTAGATGGAACACCGTCCGCAGGAGCTATTGGTTGTGGGGGCATTATCACATTTGATACCGGCGGTGCTTCTTTGGTGTTACGGAGAGGTCGCGGAGATGAAAAAGATCTTTTTGGGCGGTGAGTTCCTTGTGCTGGCGCGGGCGCGATCTAATCTTATCAGATTAATCAGGGTTTCCTATTTGGGATGCGACTAGCAACTGCCTTGATGAACTATTTTTTATATTACTAATGGAATGGGGTGGCACCAATGCAGAGCGTTTGGTTGCAGAGTTGTGGGGATGCTCGTGACCGCACCTTGTCGTTTATTGCCAGGGGTCTAGTGACTTTTTCGCCTGTCTAAATGGAGTAACGGGATATTTAGGGACAAATGTGCTCGGGATTCGCAGTCCGATTTACAAAGACAGTCTGACTGGGCTTTTGGTATTCGTGGAGTAGTGCATTTACGCGCAGAGCAGCTCAATGTGGAAGGCATACGCCTCGAGAAAATTTTTCAGGGGTCAATTGTGTCAATTGCCTACCTGGTATCCGCTTTAATGCTAGGGGGTATCCGAGATTCGCCGATGGCCAGTACAGAGAGTACATTAATGAGGAATGTAACTAAAAATGTAGCGGTAATTCTTGACGTAAGTCTGCTATTTATCAAAGATCTAGAGTACTGTAGCGTGCTCAATTTAGTCAGTGGACCCGGTATAGGGCAATTCACTCTTCTCACCCGTGTAGTGCTCCATGAGGCCAATTTCATGCATATAGGTCTCATACCGGTACGACATCCGCACGTCGGGCACATTGGTCTTCTCCATAACGTTGCCCTCGGGACCCGGCAAGTGGTACTTCTTGCCCAGCCAGTGCCGCTTCATCTCCGACTCGTAGCCAGACTGCAGTACAGAGTTTCTCGCAAGCTCACACATGTCAACCGCCGAGAGCTTGTAGATCTGTGCCGCAACCGAGTACTCCTCAATCAGCGGCTCTCGCGTGAACGCAAACTGGAGCGGGTCGTCCGTGGACAATGAGACATTGAGTCCTTTCTTAAAGTACGAATAGAAAGGATTCTTGTCATAGGTCAAAAAGAGCGCATTGTTACTCAACGGAGACATGGCAATGCCAATTTGGTCGAGATAGTACAGGTACTGCACAAATGGTACCTTACGCAGCAGAATGCCGTGATTAATACCCTGTGCACAGAGGAATGCAGAGACCAAGTGCTCAGGATCACCAGCTTCACCACAGTGTGGCCGTAGAACAAACGTGTTGAATCCTCGCTTCTTTCGCCACGCATTCAACGAGGTGAGGTTGGCGTACAGATAGTACAGGTAGTACGAGTATGGCGGGTTCTCAGCAGTATCCCAGTACTTTGGAGTAGGGAACTTACGGTGCATGATTCGGTCCGGTTTGGATTCATCGTCGACTGAATCAAAGCCCACTACCCGCTGGAGCATAACGTGCAGCTTCGGGTGGCTCTTTGGATTTTGGGTAACCTCAAACAACGGTCGGAACAGGTTATCGACAATCTCGGCGTAGCTGTCTACAATACCGCCCTTCTTGTAGATGTCGTAGAGCCGCGGCACCTGGATGAGCCACCGCACATTGGCCGACACGAGCTTGTTGTCGACAACCCATGCCGCCAGCTTATCCCATTCGTCGGGATGTCGCCCGTAGATGGAAATTCGGTATTCGGCCATCTGGTACTTGCTCAGCTCCAGATCATCGACTACTTCCTTGGTGATTTCGGCCAGGTATCGTCCCTTGATATAGTTATCGGTCTTGAGGAAGATCTCTCGCAATCGCGACTCGCCAATAGGGTTGTACTTGAGATTGAACTTGTCAAACCGGTGGAACGAGTCTTTGTGCGCGTGCATATCAAGGGTGTCGATGCTCAGGTCGTACGCGCTCAAGTTGAGCGATTCAAATACCTCGCTCAGCGTGAGGAGCTTCTGATCTCGGTAGATGACAACGTCGTTCGGGAACTTCTTCATCTTGTACTTGATGAATCGCAGCAAGTGCTTCTGGTTCATGCACGCCGAGTGGTGAACGTGAGTGTCCACCTTTCGCACATTGTAGAAGTCTCGGTGCGGAGTGTATTTTGAGTCCGCCGTCTCCTGGTACTCATTGAGCAGCGAATAGAGGTTCCACTTGGCCTCGAGGTACTCGAGCCGCCGGAACGCAAAGCTCTTCACAGGGCCTTCCCCACTGATGGCAATAATCTCATTGAGCGCCATGTAGTAGTCCCTTATGGTTGGCACGTCTACAATCGTGTTCCCCTCCGTCTTAGCCTCGGAAGAGTCAAACGCCTGGAACACTCCGCGCTCATCGACTTCAAACACACCGTCGTCAGGGCCCGGAATCTCGCACTCTTCGAAATTGAAATTGTCTCCAACCTCGGTGCACCCCGTGTACTTGGTTCTGCCGCCAGAATCGTGCTTCTCACCGTAATGGTGCTCTTCAAACTCCTTCCCCTTCCAAGCTGGCCGTGGTGGAGGCGGGTAGATCTTCCAATCGGGGCTGTTCTTGGGGTTGTCAAAGTCACGCTGGTTAGAAAGCCGTTGATACTTGTGTCGCAGCTCAATGCACCGCAGCACTTTCTTGTACATTTGCGCAAGCTCCTTGGCAACCGCCGGGTTCTCCTCGCCGGGCTGCGAGTACGTGCCGTGGCGCGCCTGGGTGTCGAATCCAACACCCTCAGAGGTTTCTTTCATCTGGGGGTCATGGTAGGAGGAGATGAGCGATGCCGCGTGGCTGACTGAGTGGTGCTTCTCGTCAAGGTTCAACGGCGGTGGAGGGGGTCGCGTCATCTCGGCCTTGCTGTTCGGCGAGGTTGCGACGCCCAGCGGGTTGCTAAGCGCTCGGTACTTGGCATCCATGTCCATCATGTTCTTGTCCTCGGCGTACGAGTGGGTCGACGCGAGGTTGTGCGACAGATCCTGGTCGATGTCGAGCTCGACGAACTGCTCATCTTCCTTGTCTTCGTACTTTTTGAGGTGATCCTCGTCGGCAAAGCCTACGTGGGTGGAGTTCGATCCTTTCTCGGACATTTTTGCCTGGGAACTCGTGTCAATGAGGAGAATTCAGAGTGGAAGAGAGGTTCGTTTTATACTCTGTCGCTTCTTCTGCACCCCGCTATTGACATCACTTTATGCGTGATTTTTCCGATCTCCGTCGGGGGGCGCGCGCCATCACCCTGCATTTTCAAGGCGATATGCGGCTCAAACGGCCCGCGGCTCTGAGGCTCTGAGGGACATGAACCAATCCACGTAATCAATTCGCTCTGCGCGTTAGTCGTTCATGCACTGTTAATGCGGTTAATGCGGGGATTGTGGTTGATGACGATGGCTCCTGTGCGAGGATCCGCCACTGGTTCTCTCTACCGAGTACCTTTATTACGGTAGATATTCTATAGTGTTTGCAACTGAGGGAGGCGAGGATATTTATATAGAGGGTAAGTGCTGATTACAATTAAACTAATCTTCCTCTTCTGGACTCTAGTCCAGAATTATCTCACATATAGAAGGTGTAATTGTTTACAGAAAAGGAATCAATTGAATGGCACACTTTGGGTGTACTTGATTATGTGTCACACTACGGTACTACCGTACAGGACAGTGCCAACATAAGCATGCCAGAAAAAGTGGTGCATTTTATAGTCAATAGCTACTATGCAGTACAAGAGATGACTGACGAATACTATGCGTATCTCAGTACAATTGGTTACGGAATGATTTCGTGATTGCGGAGACGGTACTTACTTATCCAGACAAATAAAAATGCATACGATACAGCAATAACACTACCACTATACTCAGCGTGACTGATTTACCTACGAGGTAAATTCTTCACCAATCTATATCTCCCATTCCTAGAGTCCGTTTCTCAAGTTGTGCCATGGGTGATGGCTTACACTGGGTAATTGAATTGAGGCAAGCCATTGAACTTCGCTTTGCTCCAAACATTATTGCAAGTATCTGCCTCGGGTGCAAAATTGCCCATATTATCAGTAGTACCTGGCAGTCCTCCTTGCCTCCATGCCCGGCTTTTAACTTAAGACTTATTACCACCTAGTTAATGGTCTATCTATTCCCAGCTGGGCTTGTCACAGGTGGTGCAATTAACTCGTAAGTGTACTGTACTGTACTGATCATTTTAACCAGGGCATGTGCTGTGGTAATATGCCGTTAAGAAATTCCCGAAATGGATACTCATCAGCCCGTCTGCTGGCAATTAGTTCTCCAATCTTGGCAAGGTGGTATGTCTATTTATGATACACTAGCAACAATTATTGCTATTTTAGGTTCTAATGACGATGAATATTACTACTGTACTGAGCCACTAACGCCAGATTTAGTCATTCATTTACTATTCTAATGACTCCCCAACCATGTATACCTGGTACATACATATCCCATATAAAATATTGAGATAAGGTGGTATCGGTGCTTCAGAAATACGGTTGTGGCGGAGTAACTAACTCATATACACGTCATACTACCGGTAGTCAGACTACTGTTTTGTGCGATACATTCGGTCGTACTGTTGCAGTACTGTTCAGTACATGTAACGGTGGTACTCATGCATAGATTAAATTACCCCACAGTCTTGGACAAAACAGAATCCGAAAATGACTTTATCAGACAACATGTTGAATATCCCAGATATCGTCCTTCTTTGCCAGGACTCAGAGTTCATCACTGCCTTCGATGAGGCTATGCAAACCCACTGGCCCGACGCGGCTCAAAAGGTTAACATCACCAAGTTCAACGAACGGCTCAACAGTCTCCCCGAATCGGTCAAGTTTGACCTAGTTGTATCACCGGCTAACTCCTATGGCCGCCTGGACGGCGCTTTTGACCACGCAATCTCTCGAACGTTTAGTCCGCGAGATGACTACCACGCTCTGACTCGGGCGGCCCAGATAGTTTTGTACGACAAGTGGAGGGGGTTTGCCCCTCCGGGCTCGTGTACTCTTGTTGAGTTTCCAGAACCGTTGAAACAGAACAGCCGCGGTTGCAATTGGATCGCCATCTGCCCGACAATGAGGTGTCCAGACGATGTTACGTGGGACAGAGAGGTTGTTTACGACTGTGTCTGGAGTTTACTGTGTCAGATTGAAGGGCATAACCGCAGCAATACGAGCAGAATCGGCAGGATACTCATGACACCCTTGGCGGCTGGGGTAGGAAAGGTAACCAAAGAGAGGTGGTCGGCGCAGACGGTCCTAGCTCTCAAGCATTTTGTTGATGCAATTGAGAATCCTCAAACGTGGAGCTCTCTGCAGTGGGATGCCATTTGTAAGATTGATAACGAGCTAAGTGAAACTTGGAATAACTAGTCCGTAGAACTCAAATGAGATAGCTTAAACTACAATACTATATATATACGTATACTACGACGTGAATCAATACCGCAATGTATAAGCAATTGATCGATTACAACGTAAGCTACGGCCCGAGGGCCCTGCATTTAAGTTACCCGGCAGTAAGAAAACCGTTGGGACGTTGTCATGAGGACGACGCGTTTGTTTATTTTGACCTGTGCGGCACCGGAGCTCCGTGCATAACAGGGCCAATTTCCCGTCGCCTTCGTCCCCCTTTTAATGTCGCGTTAATGTAGAATTTTTTTTTTAATTAAGGCTCACGTATAATGGACAATACGGATTATCTAAAAGAGGGTATGGCGACCGCCTTAACATGTTAATATAAAAACTAACCCGGTGTAGGCTTTGACCCCAGCACACTGCGAGTCGCGGACTTGCGAAGGGTGTTTGTGTTCCATGATATCGACTACCCATCGAGCGCCAAAAAGGCTGATTTGGTGCGAATTTTTAAAGAGAACATCTCTCCTCGGGCCAGCGAGCTTCTGCAAGAGGCTCAGGCTGCAGAGCCCAACGGACAGAGAATTGTCGACGTCCCACCAGCGCGAAGAACTGTAAGTAATTGCCCCCTTAAATGATCTGATCTCCGGTACTAACTAGATAGCGATCTGTCTCTCCGTCCAAGGCAAGGACTACAAAGCGATCTGCGTCGCCAACCAAGGCTAAATCGCCCTCTAAAGTGGCCAAGGAGCCGGCATCGCCGCGAAAGCCCCGGTCGCCAACTAAAACGCGTACTTCCCCGCGTAAGAAGAAGGTCGAGGAAGAGGAAGAGACCCCCAGCATTGTTGAGGAGCCGGAATTGAAGCCCCCATTGCTCGAGGATGCACCGCTGCTCAAGCCGGACATTGTTTCGCCGCAGAAGCGCCGGGGGAAGAGGACACTGACCGCCAAGGCCTTTGTCGAACCCACTGAAGCTAACATTGAGGAGCCCAAAAAGGCTTCTATAGCCCCTCTGGCGCCAGTAGGAACAACGCCAAGAACCAAGCCAAAGAAGGAGGACGCGTCGAGCAGCGGCTCCTTCTCGGACAAGAATATCTTCCAGTCCGGATCCCCAGCCGGGTCGCCAAAGGAATTGAAGGTCAGCAAGAAGAGGCCACACAGCAAGGACGAGGGATCCACTGTTTCCAAAAAGTCGCGAAAGAGTACTATCGGCGAGAACATGCCAGAGCCTCAGGGCACTCGCACACCGGCTCCAAAGGCCCAGAAGGAACCCTCGTCGGTGGCAAGCAATTCTAGCACACGGGCTACGCCAGGGTCTGCTATTCGTCACTTCACATCCTTCCCATCTACCCCTGATGAGGAGCAGCATTACGGCACGCCTGACCACCAGCGACAGTCGTTCGTGCCCATGACTGTGCAGCCTCAAGCGTCGAAATCAGAAAACGTGAACGACTTTACCTTCCAGTCCGAGCAGCGTGTCAACAAGCGGCTGAGCTTCATGCCGACGCTCGACCAGCTCAAGATGTCGAACCAGTTCTCGCAGCAGCTGCGCCAGGAGCAGGAGGTACACGCGATGACTCCGTTGCAAAAGTCCATTGGCCCCAGCAGCGTGATGTCACCGCTTGTTGAGGGAAACTCGACCATCTTCTCCAGCCCGCTTGCCGCTGAACCAGATCTGCCCGTCACCAGCATCACCAGCGAGAGTGTGCTGCCACAAACTAATGATGATACCCAAGAACAAGCTATCACCGAGAGCGTTGAAAAGCTCAAGGAAGAGATCGATAGAGAGGACGCCGAGACTGCCGATAAAAAGAAGGAAGGTTCAGCGGCCCAGTTTTGGCTTCAGCGAATCTTGTCTTTCGTAATGTTTGGTCTGCTAGCGGCCTATGCTGGTTGGTGGAGAGAGCAGCGAATTGAGGTCGGATATTGCGACGTTGGCTTCTCGTCGATTGACGATGATTATGTGTACGGTGAGCAACCTGTTCTCGACCAGGTGGTTGATGCTGTTCGGCCAAAGTGCGTGCCTTGCCCTAGCCACGCGACCTGCTACCCAGAGTTCAAGGCTGTGTGTGATGAGGACTTTGTCATGGTACCCCACCCTCTCTCTTTCAATGGTCTGATTCCAATTGCGCCCAAGTGTGTGGCCGACACGGAGAAGCAGCAACGGGTGTATATCATGTCCCAGCGAATTGCCGATATTCTGCGTGACCGGAATGCTCAGGCGTACTGTGGAGAAACCTCTGAATCCGCTGGCGTTGACGCCGACGATCTCAAGGCGAGTTTGTACGACATTAAGGCTCCAGAGCTGAGCGACGAGGAGTTTGATGATCTGTGGAAGCACGCAATCAAGGATATCAAGGAGAACGACGAGTTTATTGTAAGGCAGGCGATCCCCACTTGGAGTAATTAAGAAAGCTAACTAAAAGGTAGGTCGAACGAATTCGTAAGAGTACCCGAGGGTATGCCAAAGACGGAGATACCGCGCCGAGCTTCACGCACACCGCGTCTATTATCCAGTCGACCTCACTTGCCAAGATCTCGCTCCAGTGCCGCATTCGAAAGACCATCTCCGGATCCTTGGTCCGCCATCGAAGAAGAATTGCAGGGGCTGTCGTAGGCTTGCTCGGTCTTGTTGGTCTATTCCAGCTGGTCCAGGCGCAAAAGAACCGTCACGAGCGGGCGCGACAGCTCGCGCAGGATGTCCTTGCACGGCTGTCCAAACAGCAGAAGCTCAGTGACGAGGACACCAAGGGCATCACTGTCAGCTATCTTGCATCCCATCAGCTGCGGGACCTGATCCTCGCTGATGAGAATGAAAAGGCTAAGGAGAAGCTATGGAACAGTGTTAGCAAGATCATTGAGACGAACACAAATGTGCGAGTTCGGCAATTGGAGTCCCACGGCGAGATTATGAGAACGTGGGAGTGGGTTGGGTCTGATATGTAATCCCTTTTTTGTCCTAGCTATGACGAGCTGATGGCTGTATATTATGGTTTTAATGTCTATTATCTTTCAACTCCGAACAGACGTAGCAATTGGCAAGGCGAATACATAGACCTCAATTGGAATTACAGCGCTTAATAAATAGCAACGTCTATTACCACAACTATCATACATCATTAGAATGCCAATTACTTGTTGATCTGGGACTCGAGGTTGGCGACGTGAGCCTCGAGCTTCTTGATCGAGCTCTGCAGAGAGGTCACGTCGGCGATGATGACGTTGTTGGCCGCACGGTACTCGTCGACAAGGTAATAGTAGGAGCCATAGCCGGTGAGGGTAACGCCAAGCAGGAAGCCAAGGAAGCTAGACCGTTAGTACCACTCCAGAGAGCGTTGCAGCGACTTACCCGCCTCGGAATGCGCCGACCTTCTTCTTTGGCAATGGCACAGTAGTGCTGGTCGCGTTTCTAGCGATAGTGGAGGTCGAGAATGCTCGGACAGCAGCGCTTCGCAACATTTTGGTGTTTTGTCGGAGTAAATTTCGCTGTGGTGAGTATGGTGAAGTGTGATTGGAAGGTTGGGACATAGGCGCCAATATGTTTACCAATCATTAACTTGGCCGCTTCCCAAGTAGTAGAGCTAGCTAGCAGCCTGGCCAACTGATTGCTTTGGCTGGTACATAGAAATATGAATTTGGATACTAGTGTGGTTGTTGCGGCGGGCTGTGGGGAGCCACAAAGGTGAGAAGCGCCAACAGCACTTCAATTTTTGTTACGCTGTTGGGAGAATGGTTACAGCGTAACAACTTAAGGGTGCTGTGGGAATATAGAATGCATTGAGAATAAATAAGTCTATTTACCAAGAGACCAGCTCCTAGACTTCTTGGAAGGCATGATCCATGCCATTATTGAGGACCGGCGACGGGTATTTGAATTGCTTGAAGACGTGGAAGAGTTTGACCCCACCGAGCTGTTTCTCCTTCTAAACGGCAGTCTGAACGAAGAAGACACAATCGGAGACAAATTCTCGCTACTAATCTTCCTTTCGCAATCACTATCGTCGTCGTCATCGTCATCGTCCTCCATATCATCATCGTCATCATCATCATCGTCGTCGTCCTCTTCTAGCTCTACATCATCGTCGTCATCGTCATCGTCGCTCGAATACTCCGACGTAGCATTAGTGTTGTTGGTCGTAGAAGGCGCAAGGTTAATCTCCTCCTCTTGCACCCCCCACCCTCTAGCCTCATCAAGCATCCCAAACAGATACGAATTGTCAGTCGGCACGGGCCGCTTGGAGACTACATCTCGACTGGCGATAATGACTGGGACCGGCGAGCGCGCTACGAGATAGGACGAAATGGACTGCTTGTAGCGCACGCGCTTGAGATTCGAGTAACCCTTGGACGAGCAACCTACGATTACGACCGAGGGCTGGTAGAGCATGAGTGTCTTGTAGACAATGGTCTTGATCTTGCCTGCCGCGAGTTCGACGACAATGTTGATCTTACGCCCGACCTCATCAGCCAGCTCCACTGCGCGGTGGAGAATTTCTTGTGCTTCGAGCTGGTACTTCTTCTCTGTCGAGCCCGAATCAACCCCCTGGTGAAGCCGCAGACACACGAGCTCGTCTCCGTCCTGCATCATGCTGTCCAAGAGCCATCGGAGCGCGTATTCCGAGTAACTCTTCTTGTTGAAGGAGCACAGAAAGGTGCGCGATCCCGTTCCGCTCTTGTGCTCGTAGTGGGTCGACGAGACCGTGTACGATGAGTACTCTCTGGGGGCCGAGCTCGACGAAGAGGACCGGAAGCTCGTGAAAAAAGACTGCGACGGCGGCGAGCACCCCTGGAGCGCAGAGCCGTTCATGCTGGTGATGGTATCAAAGGAGACCCGCCGACGATAAGGGCTCACGCGCCCGCTGCTATCGATCGAGCCGCGGCTCCCATTGCGAGGCACATCTACGGGGGAGCTGGCGTCTAGCGGGTCTACACTCGCCTTTGGAGGCGAGGACTGCCTCAGCGAGGTGCGAAAGTTCTTGTGCTGTGGGTATTTGCTGAAATCAGGCTCTACAAAGGTAACGGACATCTAACTACCAAACCGAAAAGAATGATCAAATAAAAGAAAGAGTGTGCAAAGGTGACGTTTTTTCGCTTGTCGGTACGAGTGATGAGAGATACGCCTCCTTTGATCCTGTGCAATTTTACGCCAGCCTCTTTCTTATGTCGAACTCACTCACATGTGTGTGGGGAGCACGGCTTAAACAACAAGGTTTTGGTCCCTCGTATGCGGCACGCCTATCCTTGCCAAAACCGGCCTTGGTATCTTTTGATACGCCTTCTTGGCATACTACCATTACAGTACAGAAGGCTCGGCCCGACCCCGGTCCTTGGCGCGAGTTCGTCATTACAGTAGTCGCGCCTGTCGGGCTGAATCATTGTCATTGAAATTAGCCTGAGAGCGAACTTTAACTGTAGTGGCTGTGGCGTGATGTGGTGTTGCGGGCGGTGCACGTAACAAAACGGAATTAATGGGTATAGCGCTCCTTGCCGGAGCTATACAAGCACTACAAGCGCTCCCGTGGTACCGTAGATCCATGGTACGGGGAAAAGCTAAGTAAGGCCAAGTAGATGGCCATCGCCGACTGGGATTTTCGTTGGATTTTTTTGCTGAGATGCGCAGACCTATGTAAGCTACGCGTCGTGCGGCTCGTGGGGCTTGTATAGCTAATATACATGTATCACGTGCCCCACTTTTTTATCCAGCACGGCTGTAATTGAAGTATTGGGCATTTATTGGAGTGCTACTGTAGTAGCGGCCAGCAGGAGAACGATTAAAGCAATGGAGCATAATTGCAATACTGGATCTAGTAATGTGCACATTCCATGCGCGGCTGTACCGATACAGTCGGGCACGTTCATGCGAGCGGTGGTATTAGACGCACATTAAAGTACGTACGTAGTACGCTATGTCCCAACTCCGATACAACGCCTGTGGTGGACTGGGCTGTATGCGAAGGTAGCCTTTAGCCAAAAACCCTCAGGGAGAGAGCAAAACTTGACCTATCACTGGTACTGTTCATATCTACAAAAGACGAACAAGTATAGCTCTTGTTTATACTACTAACACTGAAAGCCCAAAGATTTCACAACGATTAATAACGAGCTGTTTTATAGGGGATATTTGGCTATACTTTGGACACAAGAAGAGCTCCCTGGGTAATATATGTCGTGATGTCGCCCTGGCTATGGTTTCGCAAGTTGTATGATTATCTGCTGTCGCTATTTTGGTAAGTATACCTCTCTTTGAATGTTTTTAAACTAACGATGAAGGTCTACGGAGGTACGTGAAGAGTGCCGTGAAAAGACGCAACTAACCATGCTAGCTTGATATAACTCTGTTGGGACTACAAAATGCAGGCAAGACTTCGCTGCTGCGGGTTTTGGTGGGTGAAGGGTTCTCCCCGGAGTCGATCCCTACAGTGGGATTTGCGATGAAGCGAGTCAAGATGGGTTCTGTTACACTCAAATGGTGAGTACCACAACGGTTTGGTTGGACAGAAGCTGACTGGTATTAGCTGGGACCTTGGTGGGCAGCCGAGGTTCAGGTCAATGTGGGAACGATACTGCAAAGGAGTCAATGCTATCGTGTAAGTACTTTGGGGTTTGAAGGTCCGTGTTGCTAACCTAGCCAAGCTTCGTGCTTGATTCTGCGGATGAGTCGAATTTCGAAGCCGCCAAACGAGAATTGCATTCCCTGACAAAGAAGGATACGCTAGAAGAGATACCCCTGCTCATCCTCGGGAACAAGAACGACCTGGAGAACGCTCTGTCCGTCGACGAAGTGATTGAAAAGATGGACCTCAACTCAATTAAAAACAGACAGGTTTCTTGTTACTCCATCTCGGTGAAGGAAGCAGATAACCTCAATTCGGTGCTAAGTTGGTTAATTTCAAAGTCCAAATAGTTAATACTAACCCCCGGGGCCTCCGCTCTGTTTTTTTCCTACTCTTTTACGTCCCATTGTTTCTAGTGATAGCACAATTTTTAACAATATCCATTCAATTTATGTAGTTAATCTCTAGTACGTCCTCGGGAGGATTGAGGGTTGCCACCATCTCGTCGGAGCTTTAGCCTAGCCATGAATTCGCTCACCCGGTCTCGTGCCCGGCGTCTGAGGCTGGACCATTTCGTCGTATCCGCGGTGTTAGCAGTTCTGGGGCGCGCTGATGGGTCCCCGGTAGCGTCATCAACTAGTGTATGCGTGAGCGATTGCGCTGGTCGTAGGTCCTCCATGTCTGAGCTGGTTTGGGGTCGTTTAGCCGGTACAGATCTGGATCGTTGCAACTCTGTAGGGATTGCTATCGGTTAGCTTGTACAGTTACGTGAAACTACTCGCTTACTGGGTTCAGCTGGCTTAGATCGCGTCATTGTGTGCTTTTAGCAATGGGCAAGCAAATGATAGGGAGAAGGGGAAAGAATGGTAAACAACTAGGTCGAGATACATAACAAGAGTCGGGCAAACCTTCAGGGTATGCAAACCATAAATAAAATATTAACAGCCAAGACAGCCACACAAACTTACTGGTCCTTCTTAGTCTTCTCGTCCAGAGCCCGCAATCGCTCCGGCAGAATTGGGTGCGAGTGGGTGTAGGCACTGTAGAGCCAGTCGGCATCGACAGAAGCCAGGTTCTCAACGTGGATCGAGATAAGCGCTTTGGAAAGCTGTGGGGCATAGCCAAGCTTGGAGGCATACTCGTCAGCCTGGTATTCGAAAGTCCTGCTCATGAGATTAATGCCGAAAGTGATCAAGCTGTCCAGTGGCTGCAAAATGTCATTGAACAGAATGAACCCAACAAGAATCGGGTACTGGTTGTGGAACCCAAACGACTGGTAGAGCGACTTGTTGTGGATGAATGCAGAGAACATGGCAAACACAGAAAGCAAGTGAACCTGGCCAACCAGCAGCATCTTGGTAGTGTGCGAAAGAGACCAGTGGCCAATCTCGTGGGCAAGGACAGCAGTAACTTCCTCGACACTGCTCTTCTCAATGAGAGTATCATAGATAACAATCTGCTTGGACCATGGGAGACCGTAGAAGTAGGCATTTGAGTGGGAAGATCGCTTGGAACCGTCAATAACGTGGAGCTTCTTGAGTGGGAAAGAAACACGCTTGGCAAGGGCATGAACACTGTCCTTGAGCTCACCATCCTCGAGTGGGGTCAGCTTATTGAACAACGGCTGGATCAGGGTCGGGTACACAGCAATGGCCACCACTTGGAATCCAAGGAAGAAGAGCCACAGATAGAAAAAGAACTTATCGCCAAAGTAGTTGATGATCTTGAGCATTCCAGCAAGCACAGGAGTGCCAATGGCAAACGACAGCAACTGAGTCTTGACTAAGTCAGTAAAGAACAGGCCAATAGTCTGCTTATTGAAACCAAACTTCTCCTCGAGTACAAACGTAGAGTACAGCGACATTGGCAAGTCAACCATCGTCGAGACAAAGTTGAGGCCAAGCATCATGACAATAGACTGAGCAGTAACACCAGTGAAGAACTTAGGGGCCCACGCGGCAAGAAGTCGCCCAGACAGATCAAACAGTTTGGGCAGCACGTCAAAGTGGATAATGGCAAGATTCTGGGCAAGAGAGTACAGGGAAGACACAAAGCTGAACTTGGACTTGGCTCGGCCATATTCCTGAGTTCGCTTAAACGTCTTTTCTTCGACAACACCAACCATCTCCTTTGGAGGCTCCTTCTTACAAAGGACCTTGTACTGTCGGTAGTTGAGGTACGACGAAAATAGGTACTGACCGGCAGTAAAGCCAATGATCAGGCCCTTCCAATTGAAACCGGGCTGATCCAGCGATGCTGCAATTCTCTACATACAATTAGCACTGAACATTGGCAATTCTTTGCCGGCACTTACCCCTAAACACTCCATTTTGGTCTATTCAAAGAAGATGTGAGGATGAAGATGGGGGCTTTGCGATCTTGACGTGTTAAGATTTGCCCGCGCGTCGCCTAATTTTGCCGTGATTATTGATATTTCACCCTACTGAAGTCCGAAATTGCAATTACCGTGGTTATTTGCAGTTTAAAGGATGTATAATATGTGTATTTTAATATAAATTGAATTTAGCAGATCATTTTCCGCAATTATTTTTACGGATCACTTTTCTGCAGGAATAACATCCGCAGGAGTACCGGTAGTGGTAACAGACGTAGCGGCAGACTTGGATTGCGTGCCGTCACGGGCCTCAAGGAAGCGAAGATACATGCCCTTGGTGTACTTTCGGCATCGCTTACCATAGTAGATCATTGGTAGGGTAAGCATGATGAAGAGAAAGTCTAGAATGCCAAGCGCAACGTAGGTCTTCAAGGTGCCCTGGCCGTCGATCCATGGCTGGCATGCGAACGTGAAGATGCAACTAATAGTGTTGTTAATCACAGACACACCCACCATACCCTCTAGGACCATCCCCGGATAAGCATCCATGAGATAGGCCATACTCAAGTCGCCAGCACACCCAAATCCAAAGCCCACAAAAGCCAGGCCCACATAAGGCACAGGCCAGCTCCATTCTTTGGCAGTCCCGATGCCAAAGAGGAACATTCCAAGCGGACTAATGATGGCGGTAAGCATCATGAGCCAGAGACGCGTCTCTGGCTCCTTGATGCCATTGTTCCGCTTGGCCATGTAGAGCGCAAACCAGTCCGAGAAAATACCACCATAGAAACATCCAAACAGCGCGCCAATGAGCGTAGGAATGTTCATAATAGCAACGCCGTCAGCGCTATAATTATAAGGCGCCGCGGACCATCCCTCGTCCTGCGTTGTCATGTAGAATGTGAGCCAAGCATCCTGGGCGCCCCATTGAAGACCCGAATACAACACCGGAGGGAACGTAAACACTCGCAGAGTCAGCCAAAGTCGCTTGATATATTGCTTGAATCCCGTACCAACAAGGTTCGTGGCAGGGGTGATGATAGCAACGTTCTTCCAATAGCTGTTCTTGGGCTCAGACCGGCCGCGCTGCTCCTCAACACACTCCATATCAGCGACCTTGGTCAGATCCGTGCTCGAGGAGCTTGCGGTGGTCTCAGTCGACGTGTTCTCTGGGTTCGGCTCGTATTTGGATCGATCGAAATAGGTCTCCTCGAGAGTGAAGATTAGCACAACGAGGAAGCCTCCAGAGATGATGACGGCCCACCAGCCAACCCATCGCCAGTGCATACGATCAGCAATATATCCGGCAATGAGCGGGCCCACGTAGGTGCCAATAGAGGTAGCCATGATATACAGGCCCAGAACAGTACCTCGCTGGTGCTCGAAAAACACGTCAGAGAGCGAGAGCTGGACCTGCGCTTCGGCACAAGCCTCAGAAGCACCGACAAACAGCTGGTTCCATACGCTATCCGAAGTAGTCTGTACTCTGGCGTACCAAATAGCCCCACACAAACCAACGAGGATACAGATCAGGTAACCAATCTTTCTTCCGTACAAAAAGGCAGTCGGAGAAAGCAATAAAGTGAAATATCCAATACCCACAAATAAAACACCAGCGGCAGTGTTCATGGCATCCCATGAAATACCGAGTTCCTCGTTCATAGATTCCTGAGCCGCACCAGCGTCATTGGAGGTCGCAGCTGTAAGGGCAGTAATCACAAGCAGAAGCAACAATTGCCAGTACTTTCGGTACCATCTCCAATTGAGCGGGTCATTTGGAGAGTCGCTTGGCTGCGGGATCAAAACGATCTCGCCGTCTCGCTTCAGCACTCCCTTGCAGTTTCGGACAACTCTGTCTTCATCCGCCAAAATGTGCTCGGTACCAGGAATGTAGTCGTCATCATAGTAATAGTTATCCATTCTCCCTGGGGGACTTTATTATATCTCTTCGAGGGTGAGAAGCGAGTAATAATAAAACAGGGAGTAATAGTTCCTAACGTTCTTGCAAATATAATAGATAAAAAAAATGGGGAGTTAATGAATGCTATCCGAGGTCTGCCAACGAGTAGTAAGCCTTGGTTTCTGAAAGCATTCCAGGCAGGTAAGTTGAAGGGATCAAACGTCGAGTCGAGTGACTATAGTAATCGAAATCCGCGAACTGCTCGTGAATTTCGTAGTCAAATAGGTCGGTAAAGAGTGCTAGTTATCGATTTACTTTCGATTAAAGCACTAAACAGCCGAAAGGAATTTTTTTTCCACGCTTCTGCTAAAACTGGGGAATGTGCGTCTTTTAAATGCTGCCCTATTACTGTGACCTCCCTATGGCCGGCTTTAATGCTTTGCCGCTCTTACTCCGATACAGGTGAAATTTTTTTTTTTTTTTTCAGTGACTCGGTGCTTTATACTCTTGCCTGGATACAAGCCTGTAAATTTTCGCCTAATGCAACCCAAAAAAATTAACTCATCTTTTCGCCGCCAAATTGGCCGGTCCCCACGTACGGTTCTAGCTAGTGTTTTTTTCACTTTTTATCACCAGATCTCTGATGCTACCGTGATAGCGGCGATACGGTAAAAAAAGCTTGTCCCAAACGCGCCTAATCTACAACTGTACAGTGAAGAGATCTTTGCCTATTCGAGTAATATCGTGCGACATCTGTCTTGTTCGCAGGTCCAGCACGCCGATCGCTGCACAGTCGGACTGCGGACGTTATGCGAGACGGCCAACGGTTCATTGCTACCGGCTACGCAATATTACCGTAGTGCAGCGCTTTTAGCGGGTTACACCTGCTCATGTAGCCACTTCATGTTCATTTTACCGCCCAGCTAAGGATTATTACGTGCTTTCTGAGTACAGTTAGGTAGTGCAAAAGAGTTTTTTTTCTAGAGACCATATCTATTCGAGAATCATTAATCGTCATGAATGTCTGCAGTTGAGCCAGACTGTTAGTGGAAAGTTAGTTGAATAAATAAAAAGGTTAGAACCGGACAGGAATCTCGCTTCCATCGGCATATCGTTTGATAAGAACCTGTCGTGTCCAGCCATTTTCTTCGGTGGAAGTCGCCCGGTCAAGAGTGTAGCCGCCAATTCGAGGCATGATTTGAGACCAAATCAACCAGTAGATGGCACCGGCGACGAAAATTCCAATGGCCACCACACAATGGAGGTAGTATGGAATGCTTTCGTAAATACTCTGGCCATCGTCTGGGGGAACAAATGGAGCAATGACCAAGTAAATAGACGAAAGCAAGAAGAAAATGGTCACCGGAAGAGTAGCCTTAATCTTCGGGTTAAAGTCGGGGAAATTGTCCCGCTTGAGGTAAATGCCAATGAGCGCAATGGCGACGAAGACGTTGACAATGGAGAGCGGGTAGGAGATGAGGTTAAGAATGAAGTTGTATGCATCACCTGGTGGAGGAGCCAGCATGACGATCACCGAAACAATCCAGTGCTCAAACAGGCCCGCAAATGGGGTGTTGAGTGGCTTGTTCGACGAAAGGAACCTGGAGAATGGAAGCAGACCCTCTCGGCCAAGCTCCTGGACGATTCGACCTTGGGAGAAAATCACAGACAGTACATTGCCGAGGGCTGAGAGCGCGACGAATACTGACAGTGCGGTCTCACCTCGCTTACCAAACACAATGCTGAAGAAGGAAGCGGCGAGAATTCGTCCAGAGCTGCTGATAGTCTCCTGTGGGACGACGGCAAAGTATGCAATGTTGGCCAGAATGTACATGATAGCCACACTGACGAGAGCAATAGGAGCGGCGATCTTGAGGATTCGGTTCGGGTTCTTGGCCTCAGCCAGAGCGTAGTTGGCGTTGGAGTAGCCAATAAAAGACCAAATAACGTTGTAAAGAGCAGTGACCACGCCGTAAGCAGTGCCAGTAGTGCCGTCAAAGGCATTGGTGAAAGCATGAGTCGGCTCAATGTCAAGCCGGCCCGAAAGCGCAACCCAGCCAGTGACAATGATGATCAAAATGACAACGAGTTTGAAAACACCAAGCACGTTCTGTAGTCGCAAACCCCACTTAAGGGCAAGCGAGTGGATGAGGAACGAAAAAGTCACGCACGCGAGACCAATGAGTCGCTGGTTCCATCGAGTCACTTCCTTGTCAGCAGCGTACAAAATGTACTCGCCAAAAATGACAGAGTTAGAAGCGGCCCAACCAATCAAAAACACGTAGGCCGCATACATGGAGGAGACGAGGAACTTCGGCCTAGTGAAGTAGTACTCGAGGTAGTTCTTCTCACCGCCGTTCTTTGGAATGGCCGAGCCAAACTCTAGGTAGACCATGAGGCCTGCCGCAGCAATGAGAGCACCCGCGACCCAAATGAACAGACTCAGGCCCACAGAGCCGCACAGCAGCAGAATGGTCGATGGCGTGGCAAAGATACCGGTACCGATCATTCGGTTAAAGATGAGGAAAATGGCCGAAGTTATGCCAATGTCCTTTCGTCGGCCACCCTCCACGAACTCAATCTCCGAGTCGGTGCCGTATCGAGCCTCAGCGTCCTTGAGTGTCGAGGACTCGTTGGTCGAGGACTCGTTGGTTGAAGACGACCCCAGACCAAAATTGTTAAACTTCATATTATTGTGGGAAAAGATTAGAGATGAAGGGGCCCAATTGAGCCTAGGAAAAGGGGGAGTTGACTAAATTTCCAAGTAACGGTTTTTCCCCAAAGGGGGCGCTGCCTTATATAGTTCTCCATAGGCTGTATCATATTCCCAGGAAAATTTGAGTGTACATGTCTTGCGTCTAGTGAGACAGCCATTGGGTACTGCCCATTGCGTGATGATCATCGAGCGTTGGACATTAGGCTTTAGATTAGGAGATCTGCGGTCACGTGCCATTGCACAAGGTCTCACCTAGCTCGATATGCATACTATTTTACTATCGCTGACCTCGTGCGGACGAATCAGAGCACTTATCTGCGTGTGAAGGGTTCATGCGCAGGTGTAATATCGATGGTACCATTCGGCGTTTGGATGGCTCATCGCGTCGGCTCGCTTGTTTCCTTCGGATCCTGGCCGCTAAATACGAGACAGGGTACGTATGCCTAACGGGCGATGAGATGATACGACTCTATTCCTTTTATTCAGGGTTGCGTACAGTCTGCTCTATTTGGAGTGAGGCGTAAACTATAGCACTATAGAGTAGAATATGGATGCATGGGATATTGCGTCTTTTCAAAAAGGAGATCACATCACTATAGTGTTCTTACGAACGGCGACCGCCTTTCTGCAAAAAAGAGGCTATTTGATTTACGGGAGTCGTTTACCGCAGCCATCTAGGTATGGCGTAGCCACGGAGATAAAGTCCCGAATAACTATTTAAGAGCTACGCTTTGAGAGCACTATCTTTAAATTTCTCAATTATTGTACTACGGCTTTGCCGTTGAAGGTAATAAGTAAAGTGAAAAGTCTAAGATCGATGAAGATTTGCAAAAAAAGATTGACTTGGCGCGCGCCACTTCGCAACCCGCACGGCTGTGCCTCACCCTCGGCCGAGATGACCCGATCTGGACCAGTCACCTATGCATCTCCATTGTGACCTTTTTACCTCTTTGTCCACGTACTCATTCTCAATTGGCGTAAGGTCAAAGCACAAGATAGGCTAGCAACATATGTAATAATGTTAGCCTGCTGGTGAGGGGTATCCCCTAGCTCGGTGACCGGAGTTACAAGTGCTAAAAAATTACAGTTCATGGCAAGACTGTGGGGTACCGACACTTTGGCCGAGTTGGTCTAAGGCGTTCGACTCAAGTGAAAGCTTTCGCAGGTTTGTATGCTGGAAGAACTATATCAACTACGTATAAGGCATGGGCCCCAGTCTATTAGCATCTACATTGCATGAGCACGGCGGTTCTTTTTTTTCTACGTATCGCGTCGGTTCATGCGCGATAGCACAGAATTGCCCTGCCGTTTGTGGAATACTGTATATGTAATGTTAACTCCGTACAATGTACCAGGCGTAGCATTCCCCGTTCACCCGTCGCTGCCTCACGCCCTTCCCGGTGTCGATTGGGTATCGAGTCTGAGAGCCGCAGAGGATGCGGCTGAGTTGCTGGCGCGCGCGGTACTGCTTTTTCACCCATTTACGCGTACCAGCCTTATATCAGATCGGATACAATGCCGCCAAAGAAGATAAGCAAAGAGTTTAGGACGTTTAGACGGCTCGCGAATGCAAAGTACTTTGTTGGAGCCCATGTAAGCACCTCAGACGGTAGGTTAATGTCCAATGGCTATAAAAAGAGCTAAAGGGAGCTGACTCGAGACAGGTGTCGAGGATACCATAGTACGTACAGTGCGAATGGGCGGCAACGCGTTTGCGCTCTTCCTGAAGAACCAGCGGCGATGGACCCAGAAGCCGCATGACCAGAAGAACGTGGACGCGTTCCACGCCAACCTCAAAGAGTACAATTTTGATCCCCTCAAGCACATCCTTCCCCACTCGTCTTACATCATCAACCTCGGGAACCCCGACAAGGAGAAGCGCCAGAAGGCATACGAGTGTTTCCAGGACGACCTCGAGCGGTGTGAGCGGCTCGGAATTGGGCTGTACAACATTCACCCGGGTTCAACGCTTGGGAGCGACAAGGACGAGACGATCAAGCGCATTGCAGACGGAATCAATGCCGCGCACAAGGAGACTAAATTCGTCAAGGTTGTGCTGGAGAACATGGCGGGGCAGGGCAATGTAGTTGGGTCGGTTCTCGAGGACCTCAAGAAGATCATTGACCACATTGAAGACAAATCGCGAATCGGCGTTTGCGTTGATACATGCCACACTTTTGCTAGTGGGTACGATCTGCGTACTGAAGAAGCGTTTACTGAGTTTTGGAAGCAGTTTGATGAGATTGTGGGCTTGGAGTATTTGTCGGCGCTGCATCTGAACGACTCGAAAGCGCCATTCAACAGTAAGCGGGACCTGCACCAGAACATTGGCCTTGGCTTTCTGGGGCTGGAGACGTTCCGGCTCATTATGAACCGAAGCGATTTTGAGGGCTTGCCCCTGATTCTCGAGACTCCGCGGGAGTCGGAAGGAAGCCCCAATGACGACTGCCGCGGTGATGAGATCAAGCTTCTGGAGTGGCTTATTGGTAGGGCGGCTGACGATGAGGAGTATTTGGCCAAATCTAAAGAGCTGCAGGCGCTGGGCGCCAAAGAGCGGGAGGAGCACCAGGCCAAGTACGACACTAAGCAGAAGAAGGCCGAGAAGGCAGCGGCGAAGAATAACAGGACCCTTGATTTCGCCGCTGATGACTCCAAGCCCAAGCGAGCCAAGCGTAATTAATTGACTAATCTGCAACTCGATGTATACGCTGCGTCGATACTCGTGACGACGTACGTAACAGCTTGCGGTAACCAGTGTGTACGATTACAATCAGAATAACGGACTACTGCAGAACTCTATTATCATCTATATATACATCCTACAGCCGAGCTCGGTGCATCCTACAGTCAAGCTTTGACTGTCTAGGTTTGTGCAGTCGAGTTTTGTACAATCGAGCTTTGTGCAGCTGAGCTTTGTACCGTTGGAGGTTTAACCTCAAAGTTCACGCAAAGCCGGCTGCACTGAAACTAGAACGAATGACCAAATTCCGGTACCAAGTTTTTCAATACATAGGTATGCCGGTTCATGGTCGCAACTGCGATCAAATTCAAGCTATGCTTATAATGGCGACCTATGAACGGCCCGCAATTGGTAATTCATACGCGATCCGCAAACACGGGGGTGCATACACGCCTGCCGCATGACGTACATGCCGAGAGAACCATGCAATGCCAGAGAACAAGCCTGTCAATCCTCCCTACCGCAATACGCGGGGGAAAATATTTGAGGCCGACCCCTGTCTCTGGGGTCACCGAAAATTCAACGCGCGGTCCCACTGGAATATCATCACCAACACGCCCTGAAGACAAACGCGTCCTTGTCGAACACAACAAGCGACGGATAACATGGTCCAGACAACCTCCAACAACAGTCTTCGCGGCGCTCATGTGAGTGGGAAAATGGTCAATTGGACCCGGCTAACCAGACTATACAGGCGCCGTCTCTATATTCCGTGGCAACGACGCTGGAACCTAGGGTCATCGAGGGCACCGCTCCAAACTGCCCATCCAGCACCCGTAAGCGCTCTAGCAGAAGTTTTTTTCTTGGCAATTAAGGCTAATAAATAATAGCTCGCGGCGTCCCGGCGTTGGATATTACGTGCGGCCCGCTACTGCGTTATGTCGGTATGAACGACATTGCGCCAAATACCTGGCGGGGGTCGATCATGATCGTTACTCGAGACGACTCGTCGGACTACTCACGGGACCCGGCTGTGGCGCTTGCGGTCGCGACCGGTGAGGACCAGCCCCGACTCTCCGAGGTCCCGGCCAAGGCGATCCACAAAGAGCAGGGGCTCACCTTCTGGCGGTTCGACCTGGCCATTGCCATGACGGAGGTCCAGCAGAGTGTCTCCTACATGATCAACAATGACGACCAGGGCCGGTACACGTTTTTCGTGCCGGCTGGGGACGAGACGATGAACGTCATGTTCTACTCGTGCAACGGCTTTTCGTACGGCGTTGACACTTCCGAGTTCTCGGGCAGAATGTGGAACGACGTTCTCCAGCACCACCAGGAGCGGCCGTTCCACGTTATGCTGGGGGGCGGCGACCAGATCTACTGCGATGCCATCAAGGCCGTATCGCCGACCGTCAAGAAGTGGGCGAGCGAGAAAAACCCGCTCAAAAAGGGCCGTATCCCGTTCAACGACGCGGTTAAGGCCGAAATCAACTCCTTTTTCCTGTGGCACTACATTCAGTGGTACGGATTCGGATACTGGGAGGGCGCCAAGGGCAGCACCGAGCAGGTGGACTTGCCGCGAGCCATGGCGCAGATTCCAATGATCAATGTCTTTGACGACCACGACATTATTGACGGGTTTGGCAGCTACCACGACCACACAATGCGGATCCCCGTGTTCAATGGCGTCGGCAACTGTGCTTTCAAGTACTACCTGCTGTTCCAGCACCAGCTGAGCCCCTCGGAGTCGGTTGCCAACGAACCAGCGTACATTCTCAGCCCCAAGGAGGGGCCGTATATCCACCAGCAGGCGCGGTCTTTGTACGCGCGGCTAGGGCGGTCTCTGGCGTTCTACGGGCTGGACTGCCGAACTGAGCGGAGCCACCACGAGGTGGTCACCCCGGCGCATTACCAGCAGATGTTCGATCGACTGCGGCGAGAGGTTGGAGATTCACAGGGCCAGATCAAGCACGTTCTGGTCATGCTGGGGGTCCCGATTGCGTATCCGCGGATGGTGTGGCTCGAGAACATTCTGACCTCCAAGGTCATGGAGCCGGTCAAGGCTCTTGCCAAGCACGGGGGGTTTTTCAAGGGCATGATGAATGAGTTTGACGGGTCGATTGAGATTCTTGATGATCTCGACGATCATTGGTGCGCCAAGCACCACAAGAAGGAGCGTAACTGGCTTGTCAAGGAGCTGCAAAAGTTCGCTGCGGAGACCAAGGTGCGGATCACGGTGCTTAGTGGCGACGTTCACCTCGCTGGTATCGGGCGGTTCTACAGCAAGCACCGACCTCCGGCAGAGCAGGACCCGAACCTTATGCTTAACATCATTTCGTCGGCCATTGTTAACACGCCGCCGCCGAACAAGCTCGCCGACTTCCTCAACAAGCGGAACAAGATCCACCATCTGACGCGGGAGATTGATGAGGACATGGTCAAGATCTTCACGCACGACGTGGACGGCAAGAAGCGTAACAACATGCGGCTGTTGCCGCGGCGGAACTGGTGCTCAATTGCGCAGCAGGCGGATCGATCTCAGCACAGTGCGCGACGGGCGGGGCCGCTGTTCAGCACCGAGAACAACAACAGTGATAATGAGGACGAACCGGCGTACACGGACGGGGAGGACTCCCTGTCGATTGTGATCCATGTGGAGAAGGACCAGCATGTTGATTCCGGCGAGACGGTGCCATACGAGATTCTCGTTCCTACCCTTTCCTAGCCGCTTTTTTTTACTGCTGCGGTTGGATGTGTTATTGTTTTAATATTGTGACTTTAATTTGTTAATTCTTTGATATATACGGCGTAATATTCATTTAGATGCCGCAAGCGAGATGCGTTATTCATACACGGAAGCAAGCGAGATACGTTATTCATACACGGAAGCAAGCGAGATACGTTATTCAGACTACTGTAGATACAATACGTGGTGTAAAATGCAATTATTTAATTGGTTCATATATGTCATTATTTTATTACCCACAGTGCGCACAGTTGTTGCACGGTACTGCATTGCATTGCGGTACGATGCTTGATGTACCTCCGGGTACGATTGTCGGCGGATCCGCATCACCAAGTGGCAGCCGGAGAGGAAAAAATGGGCAGCGGATACGGTTGTTTGTGGTCACAAGTGGTAGCGCCTCATGTGCCGCCCTAGGTCGTTTTTCGAGTTGTAGTAGCTGCCGCAGATAAAGCACTTGTGGTCGGTCATTTCGGAGCTCGGGATCGGGTTCTCCATTGCTGGTCTGGCCACTGATTCGACCGGGGCGTTTCTCGGCGGGGGATGCACAGGTTTTTTTTTATTCGGCAGACGAAGTAATTGGCTTGACATGGGGGGGAGAAAAAGGAGGCCAGAGCGGTTTAAATAGTCTGTCTGTCAGGCGATGGCCATTGCGGTTCTCAGGGGGTCATATACCGGGATCAGCCACACCGCATATACCCTTACAGCGGTACCATCCCCACGGAATCGCGTACCAGTACTGTGCGACGATACAGGTGGTGATACAGCGGTGGGAGCGAGGCCTGTAGATACAAGAGTACAGGTGGCGATACCGATGCACACTGCTGTAAAGGGAAGCTACATATGTTGATACAGAGGGCCTTTGCACATACAGCTCTACTCTGTAGTGAGTACAATGCGCACTATTTGTTATATTGCTGGTTGGTACGTATACTATATAGTACATGTTGGGTCGAAATCAAAAATTGTTACACAGTCTCCTCATTATACATTAAAAAACAAAATCGTATAGTCATAAACCTCTAATGCCAAACTTTTTTGGCGGAGTAAATTGGTGAGCCAAGCTTTTTTGGCGGAGTGAATTGAAATGAACGGTTAGACCCACCCGCCAACGACATCGACCCATTTACTCAGACACGAGCCCGGCTTGCCCTCAATCTCCGTAACGTCCGTGTCGCACCGGCACCGGCACCCGACGCCGTTGGGCACCTCCTGGTCAAACTCGGCCCAGTACTCGTCCTCCTTGACCTGCTCGGGGTCGTCGGGGTCTCTAATATACGGAATGTGCGGCTTTTGCCGCTGCGGCGCATTGGCCGGACAGTGCTGGATCGTCGTGTGCCGGTAGCCAATGTCTCTAAAGTAGTGCAGCTGCTCGGGCTCGAGGAAGAGCCCTGCGGCGAGCGAGTGGATGGGCGCGTCGCCCCAGCGCTCCGTCCAGAACCCGCCGGCGCGCTCGAGCGCGTCAAAGTAGTCGTTGTACTCCTTGGAGCGGTAAAAGTCGAGCCGCGCGATCTCAAAGTTGGACCAAAAGTGGCACATGTTGTACACCTCGCCGTCAATGGCCGCCTCGTGGATGCCGTCCTCCTCCCACTCGCGGCTCACCTTGGAGGACGGCATGCCGCCGTAGGTGATGCGCTGCTCGTTCTCGAGGAAGGCCTCCTCGGGCAGCTGCTCCATGAGCTCGGCGTGCTCGCGGAGCTTTTGCTCGTGCTCCTCGAGCTTTTGCTGCCGCTTGCGCTCCTTGACGGACGCCGAGTCCCCGCTCGACTTGGACTCGTCGTCCTCATCGTCCGGGTGCGCCAAAAAAAGCTCCCACGTGCGCGTCGTGTTGAGCCCGGCGCTCTTCTTGAACCCCACAGTGTGCCGGAACAGGTTCGGCACCGTCTCGACGAGCTCCTTGATGATGATCGTGAACCCGTACACCTTGTTGTTGCGCTCCATGTACTTGAACGGGTCGTACGTGAGGTCGCAGAAGAACTTGACGTCCGGCTCGAGCCGCCAGTACCACTCGTACTTGGCCAGCAGCGGGTGCTTGTAGAACTTGCCGCTGTAGAAGCGGCACATCTTGTGGTACGACTCCATCGCGCCGTACATGATGCCGCGGTCGCCCTGGCGCGTGATGGCCTCCTCGACGAACGCCTCGTCGGCCCACGCGGGGAAGTCCCAGTCCTCGCCCTCGATCATGCCAAACTCGACCGCCGAGTCCGTCACGTTCGACACGGCCTCGATGAACGTCGAGTTGAACGGCTCGTCGTTGAGGAACACGTACGGGTAGTGGTACCACCGGTTGAAGTGCCGCTCGAGGCTCCGCATCGAGGTCGTGATGCCCTCGATCTCAGAGTTGCGCGCCAGCACGACGAGCGCCGCGTTCGCCCGCGGCGCGCTCGTGTCGGGGTCGCGGCACCCGACGACAAACGGCCGGTCAATGTCGCCCTTGATCTCGCGCACCGGCGGCAGCCCTTTATTCTTGATGGGCAGAATGCCGCCGCCCGCCGTTGTGCCGAGCAGCAGCTGCGCCAGCAGCAGCACCGCCGCCAGGGGCAGCGCCAGCAGCGCCCACAGCGGCGTCGACACGTTCGCCGTAACGCGCACCCGCGTCCGCGCTACAAACCGCGCCCGGTACAGCGCCCGCTCCGCTAGCTGGACCGTCCGCGACCGGTACCGTCCCGCGCTGAGCTCGGCCTTTTCGCCCTCGCCCGCCGGGTATATGATGCGGCCCTTGAGATGGCCCAGTATCCTCATCTCTATCTCTATGCCCACAGGCCGGGGGGTCTTGTCTTCTCTCGATATGCCACGTCGGAGAGCGCTGATGCAAAAGGGGTGTGGATGGTTTTTTTCTCGCATTTTTTCCCCCCTTTGAAACAGCCTCGCTGCACGGCACGGATAATCTCCAACGGCTGTCATTTCATTAAACACCATTCATCTCGCCGCGACACGCTCGCCGCAGTGCTCTCCTCGCAGTAGTGCTCGCTCCTCGCCGTACGCTCTCCTCGCCGTAGTGTTATCTCTCGCTAAAATCCTTTCTCTCGAGCCATCGCGTCGCCAGCTCGCTTGTTACAGCCGCGCGCAGCCTTTGTTACGCCCTTACAAAGACCCGCAACACCGCGGATCGCCTCGCAACGTCTGGCGTCATGATTAATTTTAGCACCCCTCGGGCTGACTCACGATCGTCGCTTGTCTAACCTTGCTTGCTCTCGTTACACTCGTCGCCAGTGGGCAAATGGCCGGTAGCGCCTCGGGGTTACGGCCGTATTAAACCGTTGTAACCTTAACCATGTCTCTCGCTGCCCCGTGTTTTGGGGGGCCAGCCCCCCATACCCCCCAGACCAATTACCCACAGTACAACTCCTGCCAAAGCGTACTTGGGGGGCGGCGCCCCCCAAGTACGCTCCGTAGGAGTACGGGGCGTGCGGCTGTAACCGGTCGGGCGTGCGGCTGTGTTGGGAGGGGTCGTTAGCATTCATTAGAGATAAATACGGCGCGGGGCTACTTGATGAGGGAGCGGATCAATGCAATGTCCTCCATGGCCTCGTCGGGTTTGAGCGGGGGCACGCCCTGGTAGGAGCGGGAGGTGTGGCGGGTTGCGGGCACGTCGCGCTCTTTGGCGAAGAGCACGCCCTCGAGCACGTCGCGGTCGGAGGCGTCCGAGGCGGCGGTGCGGTTGCCGCCCGAGCCGCGGGCGCGCTTGGGCTGCGCCTTGCCGTCGCCGGAGAGCGCGGAGAGCTCGTCGTAGGTCGTCATGTCCGGGCGGCGCCTGCGGCGGCGGTCCGAGGCGGCGCCGTTCTGCGGCGACGCGGGCGCGGGGCCCGGCGCGCGGTCGTAGGAGAGGAACACCGAGTGGTCGTTGGCAATGTCGAGCAGCGCCTTGTCCTCGCGCAGCTTCTTACGCTGCGCCTCGAGCCGCGACATGAGCCGCTCCTTGACGAGCGCCATCATCTGCTCGTGCTCCTCGTGCGCCTGCTGCACCTGCGTGCGGTACTCCTCCTCGGCGCGCTCTATCAGGTACTGCTCGTAGAGCCGCAGCGTCACGAGGCCGTAGTCGCGCTGCTCCTCGGCGTCCTGCAGCCGCTCCTGGAACTCGGCGTTCGTGCCCGTGTGCAGCGACGTCAGCGTCGTTTGCAGCGTGTGCAGCATCTGCCGGTAGTGTATGTCCCGGTCCGTCTCGAACGCCTCGTTGAGCTGGACGTAGCGGCTCGCCATCGTCTGCCGCCGCTTGTCGCGCTTGCTCGTCGGCGCCTGCACCGCCGCAAACGGCACGTACCCGTACGGCGGCGGTGGCGGCGGCGGGTGGCCCTGGTAGTAGTAGCTCGGATCAACCTGGTAGCCCCACGAGGGGGCGACGTAGTAGCTGTCCATCGGTCCTGTCTATAGTCGGTGGGGGGAGGAGATTTTGGCTCGGCACGTCTTTTGGGACCGCTTTTGATCGCACGGCTGCACCCCCGATCCGCCGCCTATCGCTAGACCGTAGTGTAGCTAGCCGTAGCTGTTCCTGGGGCTCTGCCCCAGACCCCGTAGTTGGGGGGAAACCCCCCAAACCCCCGTGGCTAAATTCGCGCCTGGATGGTTCTGACAAGCTGGAGAATCTCCTCCTCCCGCGGAGGGTGGCTGCGTATGTACTTGAGATCGACTTCAAACGCCTTCCACCACTCGCCGCTGGGCTCGGAGACTTGGCGCATGTAGGGATAGTTGTGGTATATAGTCCGCTCGTCTAGATCTTTGGCCTTGTAGTTGGTCGTAACAAACGTTTCAAGCCGCGCACACCGCTCGGTGAGCACCTTGACGTACTCCTTCATCGGCTCGGGGCTGAAGAATGGCAGATTGAGCTGGATCCGCCGCGCCTGGTGCGGGTACTTCATGAATGCAAACAGATCCCCAATCTCGTCCTCTCGCTCAAGCCAGTCGGGGTACTGGAACGACCCCGGCGCGCCCATTGGCATAACCGTGACCTCTTCGCGGACCTGGCACACAATCGGCGCAATCGCCTTGAGCCATCCGCTGAGCCCAAAGTGGCCAATGAACCGGTCGAGCCCCCTGGCCAGCTGCTTGAGCCTCTCGAGCGCAACTTCGTCCGCCTCGGAGAAAAAATGAAGCTCCAGGGTGCGCGCATTCGGAAACTCTAGCCTAATGCCCTTGGTGCCGTATTGCAAATCGTAGGCGTTGAGTTGCAGCTTGGTAACATAGTCGCTGCAAATCCTCACCCGGCCACTCGTCCCGAGCTGCAGCTTGTACTCTGAGATTCGCGGCGGCAGCACTACTGTCCCTGCCGAGCCATGGAACTCGGATGCCAGGTACTCTATCTGCGGACAGTCACGAACCAGCTGCTCAATTTCGCTCGCTTTTACGGCAGAGATGACCGTGAGCCGGGCCAAGTACTTTAATATCTCGCCCCGATCTTTGATCTCGTCAACCCCTAGCACCTCAATATTGGCTTCAATCGAGCTCGTCAGTGTTTCTAGCGACGCCACGGTCCGAACAAGATCCTCTACATCCTCGGTGCCAAGTATAATTCCGTCAATCTTGGCGTAAACCCTCGCCGTTCTCTCTTGTAACAGCTCCATCACCGGCAGTAGATCGCTCAGCCCTTTATTTCCGACAACTAGGAATATCTCATCCGCATGTACCATCGCAGCGCTAATCGTCTGGATTACTCCTCCGTCGGCGTCAATCTTATTGTGCGCCAGCTCGAGCGTTAGCCTCCGGATATATCTCGCCACATGAGGAACGAGGCTTGCCGCTCGGTCGACCATTCCCCTCGCTATTCCCGTCGTATGTCGCTCGGATAGTCTATCATTAAGCGAAATGCTCACGTCCCTCCACTTTCTACGGGCAGCAATGTCCCTAAACAGCCGGCACGTGAGCTGTACCTGGTTCAAATACGCTCCGATCTCATCAAATATCAGCTCCCATATCTCTAATGGGAGCCCATAGAGGTAGTTCCCGTCCATCATGCCGTATATATCTCTGTATGAGCGTTCCTGCTGCCAGTGGGGTATAGCCCTTATCGGACCAAGACACTATCGGCCGCTGGTACAAGGCACAGCTTTACGGTAAACCACTCCACAGCACTCTACACTCGAAACTAAGCGCCATTCGCACATTAAATATAGAGTCTACTATGTCAATTTTTTTTTTTTTATGTTTAACCGATGAGAGCGCTGAGATCGTGAGAGGATGATTGCGATGAGAACGGTTGTCTATCACCCCGGAATCGATGATCGGCGCTTGTCCTACCGGCTCTGCAGGTACACACATATCACGAATGATCTTTACAATAATCTCAAGAGGGCTCTAGAATGTGCGTATTACTCATTTAAAAGGCGCACCTCCAATGCTCAAGATCAATTATTGTTACGACTACTGTAATCGGCAGAATGCTAAATGCTCAAGATCATTATTGTTACAAATCGGCAGAGTGCTAAATGCTCAAGATCATTATTGTTAGGACTAATCAGCAGAATGCTAAATGCTCAAGATCATTATTGTTACGACTAATCGGCAGATTGCTAAATGATCATTATTGCTACGACTAATCGGGTTGTGACGATTCGTGAAAAATAGTCGAATTGGTCGTAATCTATCAAGGTTAAGCCGTCCACAGTCGCGCAGTGCCATCAGCACCGGCGCTGAACAGCCATGCTTCTTTTGGATGCCATGCGACGCTGAGCACACCCAGACTGCTCTTCACCTGATGGCCCTTGAGCACCTTGAGCGGCACAAGCAGCGGGTTCTTGTCAAGGTCATTGTACACCATGCCGTGGAAGACATTGATGTGACCGTCGTCAGAAGCACTGCAGAACAGCGGCAGACCGCCCTTGTGGAATGCAACGTCTCGCACAGCCCGCTCGTGGTATCGCAGAGTCTTGTATGGCTTCGTGCCAATGTCCATGTCATGCCATGTCACCCGCTTGTCATACGAAGATGCTACCAGGTTATCACCAAGCGGGTGGATGTCAAACGACGAGAGCCATCGAGCGCCCGGCATGAGCTTCTTGGCAAGCACCTGCGATGCAAGATCGTAGATTCGCACATACCGCTGCGTGGCAACGTAGAGATGCGGTCTGAACGGATGGAACATGGCGTCCTGGACAATGCCCTTGGACTTTCGGAACGGCGACTGCGTCGTGTGCTTGGACAGCTGGTGGATGAGCACGGCGGAGTTGGCGCCCTCGGGCGAGACCGACACAAAGTAGTCGCCCTTTCGGTGCCACGACAGCTTCTTGACCGTCTTTCGGCACCGCACCACCGCACCAACACCATTCTCAGAGAGCTTGGCCACGGGAGTAGTCCACTTGGCTGCGTTTCGCTTCTTCTTCTCGGCAGGACCGTCCTCCTCCTCATCCGAAGAATCGGCGTCCACGTTAGTACTGCTCTTGGCCTCGTTGCCATTGGCGGCATAGCCCCAGCCAGCCTCAATGAGCTCTCGGCCCTGGTTCTCAGTCTCAGAGTCGAACACTGGTGGAACCAAAAGATAAATGTTGTCGCCCGCAGACACGGCAAGGAGGCCGCTGTCCGCCCTCGGGTTCCACGCCACGGCTTCCACGTGGTCCTCCGAGGTGTCACGCTGGTCATCCTCTTCACTCACATATGTATCGAGCTTGGAAACCTCCAGCCTCCACAGCTCTCGGCCAGTGAGGATCTCCCACACTCGCACGGTGCCGTCGTCGCCGCCAGTAGCCACAAACTTGCCAGTAGGGTCCACAGCAACGGTTCGCACCCGGCCAACGTGGCCCCGGTACACAGTGGAACACTTGATCGGGAACGGCCGCAGGTCCTGGGGCGACGGAAGGTCTGGGATGAGCGAATCAGGGTCAATGTTAAGCTTCTTGTGCCGCACTCGCGGCGCCAGATAGAGATCGAGCGACCGCTCGAATCGCTCGCGCACAAAGTTCTGGTACCCTGGAACCCGTCGCAGGGCGCCGTACTTTTGTGGAATGAAGTTTCGCTCTCGGTCGGACGGGTCCGTCTTCTCCCATTTTTCTCGCTCTTCGTCGTCAAGAAGGTACTCCTCCGGCGGATTGTATGACTCCTCGTTGGTCGGAGGCGGCAGCTTTGGTGCCCGCAGGTTCATTACGTGGTCCTGCGGCGGCTGGTCGCTGCTGTCGGCCCAAATGTCAAACGGAACAAACTCCTCCTCCTCGTCCCGCTTGGGCTTGTGAGGCACAATGCGGCCCTCCCGGATAGCCTTGACGATCTTCATGACCCGCTTGGCCTCGTGCTTGGACGGGACAAACCGCCGCTTGGGCTCTGGCGCCGCAGAGAGCGGCATGACCGAGGTCTGCGAGGTGAACCACTCGACAGTGTCCTCGTACGGGTTCATCGCCTCGTCCATGTTCTCGCCCTTCTGCAGTCGCTTCACCAAATCCAGCTCCTCCGGGGTCAGCTTGAGACCGCCGCCAGTGTTCTTGTCCAGCAGACCGGTCCACCCTTCGGGCAGGTCAATCGACTCGAGCAGCGTATCGAGCGCCGACCCGGTCGCCGGACGCATGATCCGCTTGCCATCGAGATCGTACCCGATGTGCGGCATCTCCTCGTACGCAGAGATGGGGATGTTGCCAATGGTGTTGCCGTCCTCCCGGTCAGTGTCGTCAGAGTCGTACACGGGGTCGATCTCGGGCCGCAGAGGCCGAGGCTTGCCATCGGCGCCCTTGACCCACGTGATTTCGTCGTCGCTATCATCCCGGACCCGCACGTCCTCGAGATCTTTGATCATCCGTGGGTCCAGCGTCTCGGCCTCACTCTCTTCGTCCTCGTCGAAACTGCTATCATCGGCCTCTTCGCCAATGAGCTTCTCGAGCTCCCGGTCCTCGGCCTCGCTGTCCCATTCCTCGTCGCTGATATCAGCCACCAGCGTCTCCTCCTTGTCCTTTTCTGCCTCGGCCAGGCTTCTCTTCTTTTGCTTCACCGCCATCGCTGGTTATCTGGTGAGATGCTGGTTATCTGGTGAGTTTGATTGATCTGGAAAAAAATATTTTTCACGCGGCTGGATATCGCCGATTTTCAAGACACCTCCCAACCGATAGCTGCCCTCCTACGAACCCGAGGATTGGCGAATACGAACCCGGAGAGGATTGGCGAATAGAGCAATGAACAGACCGATAAAAGAGTCAGAGCGGAACCAGGAGGCCACTGTGTACGTGGGGAACCTTGACGAACGCGTGACCGAGGCGCTGTTGTACCAGCTGATGATCCAGGCGGGCCCGGTCGTCAACATCTTCATGCCGCGAGACCGGCTCCAGGAGGACCACCAAGGGTATGCGTTTGTCGAGTACCGAGGGGAGAAGGATGCGGTCTACGCTGCGGCGGTTCTGAACCAGATCAAGATGTTTGGCAAGTCGATACGGGTCAATCGGGCCGCCCAGGACCGGGAAACGGACCTGGACGTGGGCGCCAGGCTGTTTGTGGGCAACCTGGACCCCATGGTCGACGAGCAGGTGCTTAGTGATACATTCTCTACATTTGGCGCGCTAATTGAGACGCCGACTATATCTCGCGACGGGGAGGGCAACTCTAAAGGGTTTGGGTTTGTGTGCTTTGGCTCGTTTGAGGCGTCGGACCGTGCTTTGGAGGCGATGAACAACCAGTTTCTCATGAACAGGCCTTGTAAAGTTGACTATGCGCTCAAGAAGGACGGCAAGAAGCATGGCGACGATGCGGAGCGGATGTTGGCTGCCCAGGCCCGCCAACACAATGGTTCTCTCATTTCCACTCCAACCCCAGCTCCAGCTGCTTCGAGGTAACTCCAGCTCCAGTGGAATCGTAACTCCAGCAGAATCGAGGTAGCTCCAGCGGCATCGAGGTAACTCCAGCTCCAGCTGCCGTGACCAATTTTGTTCCCACTTCTCCGTTGTTTTCATGCATGGTCTTCTTCGTATTGGTAGAAGAATACGAGACAGTACTGTCCTTTGAGTACTTCAGGAAAAAAAATGAAGTATATCGAATGTCGAATAACGAATATCGGCCGAGTTAGGACATGTGTGGTAGCTATCACAGAACCCCGCCAGGAGTGCCCGTCATCATAACCCCACCGCTGTTATACGGATGGTTCTTCCACATGTCGGGGATGTGCCGTAGCATGAACATGGGCTTCTTGCCCGCGTCCTGCAGTTCCTTAAATATAATCAACGGCTTCTCGTCAAGCCCCAACGTCCGCTCCTTGTCCTCATACGACACTAGCAACGCATAATCCTGCCAGTCGGCGTTGATGCCGTATTTCCGCAGCGCTGCCGGCAGCACCTTGTAGCACGGGTCCTCCATCGACACCCTAAAAGACTTGAGCGACTCGGCCGTCGACCCAGTCTTAGACGGCGCCGACGAAGTCGTATACTTTTGCTGCTGTCTCCGCACGCTCTTGGACCGCTGAATGTCCTCGAGCAACTCCGACCCGGCATTGGCCGTCTTTACAGAGTTCATCGACAGCGCCCCAAAGCTCTTCTTATGCAGCAGCTCCTTGACACCCCCGCCAGGGTTCTCGGCCGTGGCCGACACCGGCGTCTGATGCGCTGTCGGGGACGGCGACGCGGCAGGAATTGACGTTGACAGCGACGGAAGGCTCGACGTCATGACAGAAGAAGAGGATGCGATTGTCGGCGACTGGTGCGACGTAGTGCTGTTGCTTGGCTGCTGCTGCGGCGCCTGCGCCTGACCCTGGGTCGGCGGGTGCAAGGACCCGGGAGCCTCAGGGGTAGGCAGCGGCTTGGACTCCTTGGCGAGGCGGAACACGGGCAGCAGGTCCTCTCTCAGGCGCGCAAACCCGTCCAGCAGCTTTCTAATTTCGTTTTCGGCGTACCCAATGCGCTCGTCGCGGATCTCAAACGAGTGGATGATCGACGGAGCGTCGATTTTGGACCCTTTGGCCTCGAGCCGGCGCGCCTCGAGCACCGTCGGCGGTATGTAGTGATCCGGGTCTATCTGGATCGCCTGCGACACCTTGAGTTCGTAGATGGCCTTGAGGATGCGGATCCGGTGGCCGACCGATCGCACCCCGATCTCGGACAGATCGGGCTGCTCGAGGTATATCAGGGCGTCGCCCGTGACATTGTTCTCAATGAAGTTGGCTGCATACAGCCCGAGGCCGAGGCTCGAGATCCACTTTGACACCTTGTCTGCGTCCCACTCGAACACGCTCGAGGTATACGCCGAATACTGGGGCTCATTCATACTCAAAGACCTCCTTTTCTGCTGCGGTTGCGTCCTTTCGTGGCTGTGGAGGGGGACGGGTTCCCATGTGGTATTAATTCCCAGGGGGAAGAAATTTGCGCGCGCCGGTAGGCAAAAGAAATGAAGCCGTTGGAGTTTATCCGACGACAAATTTCGCTGCCGCTCGTATTGAGAGCGACTACGGCATTAGGTTCAATCTTGCAGGTCTTGGAGATTGCTAATATCGCCGTGTGGAGAGGTTTATTAATCCCCGGAAGGTTTATCAATTGTTTGGAGAAGGTTTGTGTCGTGTCGTACTGTTTGACTTGTAATACATTCTAAATTTACCTGACCGTAGTGGTAGTAGATCTCTGGCAATTGCATTAATCACTGCCAAATTCATTCCCCGTGAAAAGTCGCCGTATTATCGAGATGGATCATTTGCATTACCGAATCATTGCATATCCAAGGATGGTCCGATATAAGCACGTCTCACCCGGGCCACAGCTTCAAGGTACGAACGTACAGCGTTTGCAAAATCTTGGTTTGAATTCCGCCCTTCAGTCTAGGGGCATCAACATAAGTTGATGTAAAGATTTGATGTGGTCTGGTAAAATGATACAAAAAGGGTGATGGTATGCTAATAATTATATAAATATCTATCCGTTAGTGGTTCTCCTTGCGCTTGCGATGAGGATGATGCTTGTGCTTGTGCTTGTGCTTGTGCTTGAAAAGGTTAATGTCCACGTTAAGCCGTGCAACGCTCGACCACACCTTGGCGTCTAGCTTGACGGGAAGCTTCTTCCCGTAGAGACACTGGTCCACCAGCCAAGTGCCCACCAAAAACTCTTCTCTATCCAAAGTCCCATCGTGATGCCGATCGACAAGGTTCCATATAGCCTCTAATGTGTCTTCGTCTAGCCGCGAACGGTTCCAAATATCGCGCACCACCACTGCATGCAGCGACTCTCGCTGCCGCGTATATTCGTCGTCGTCGAGATCGACCATGTACGGCAAGTGTATGCCTTTATTCGTCGCCCAGAGCCCTTCGTACCGCTTTCGCTCAGACTCTGACACTCTCACCGCATAGTCGTGGTGCTTCCACGGCTTGTCTTCATTAAATAGATGGCGCTTCTTGGTCTTGCGCATCGTAGTCTTTTTGAGCCCCGTGCTAGGAACAATGGCAGCAGTCGGCTCGACATTATCATCCAGCGACCTCCGACGGTGGGTTATCTGTGGAGAGGACGCCATTCTATTGAGCTTTGGAGCAACTACCGAGGGCGAATCTTCGTCATTCGCAGTGCTCTTGGGCCGAGACGGCAAGAGCGTGTTATCCAATGCAGAGAATTCGTAAGGGCGTACCGGTACTGGAGTGACAACATTTGCTGCAGGAGCTGCTAACGATGCTGTCGAGGAGTATCCCTGGTCAAGCTTGTATCCGTACTTCTTTCCCATTTTCTTGTTATCCACCTTGGTTGCAATGCGTTTTACAGTGTCCTCGACATTGTCTCTCGCTTTGGAAGCTGCTTTGAAAGCGCTCTCGCGTTGCAATGCCTCGTCGCTGCTAGAAACTCCGTCCTCAACCCCGGCGTGATCGCTGGTGAAGCGAGCTGCCGCCAGAGCGTCTACCTCCTCAAACCCGCTATGAACGCTAGTCGCCGACCCGCGGCGCACACTAGCTGCTTCTGACACGATCTTACTCGCCTTGGTCGCAAGTTCGGCATCTGCTTTGTGCTCATTTTCTGCGAGTGGTGCAGCTGGTCTAGCACTAGTCTTGCTGGCAATAGACTTTGCCGCAGCAAGAGACACCTCACTTCGAGTCCTATCTGCTTCGCTTAGAGCATGATCGCTCTGGGGGTCTTTTTTCTCTTTCAGAGCTACACTTCTAGCCGCAGCAAGCGAGTTGTTAGACCCGCTATGAGACCCTGCTGCACTTGGCAACGCAGGCATCTCAAAACTGCGAATGCTTCGTGTCGGTGACACAGCCCTAGGCAGGCTGCGAACGCTGTTAGAAAGGCTGGGCGGATTGGTGACTCCTTGAGCCGCGCTCACAGCTGGAGACACCCCTTCGTGCTTAGATTTGAGGTCCTGGGTAGCTCGAAACGCAGCAGACGCAGCAGAGGTTCCTCCAGAGGACCCAGACGACGCTGGAGTCGGCGTAGACGTGGCGCTTGACGAAGATCGGGCGGCCAATCGCGCGGCAGCTTCGGTAACGGACTGGCGCCGTTCTGTCATTTTTAGACGCTCAGTGGCCAAATCCAAGCTCTGCTGCTGGCGGTACTCTTTCCGCCGTTTCGCAGCAGAGCGGTTCGGCCCCGGTTGCTTCAGCTCCTCAGGCATAGCTTGCCATCCCTCCCCCTTGTCGGTGCGATAAAAATATCTGGCTTTATCGATGTGTGGCTTGTATCGGAATGTCTCTCCCAACTGCACCTGTGGCGATGAGAAGGGTAATTACGCGCCCAAACGGGTAGAATGGTTTCGGCTCAACCGGTGATAGTTAGGAGGGAGGCTCTGTTGCATTGTCATGTTGGACGAGTGCTCCCAGGGTCCTGAGCCGCATGAAACAGCCGCAGAAAGCCGCATGCGGCGTCTTATCTTTACTTGCGATATAAAATATACTTTTTGAGCTCTAGATTCGCATAGTCTAATAAATTAAAGAATAGTTATGGTCGGTTACAAAACGGCAAGGATGAGCGAGGAGACAGCGGTCAGACCAAGCACGGCGTAGCCGGTTCGGTAGACACCCTTGATAGTGAGCTCCTTAGCAGAGTCCCACACCAAGTGTCGCAGACCGTTGTAGAAGTGGAAGGTAAATGGAAGGGAAGCCACAAACTTGAGAGAGAGCTTGGCAACCAGTGGAAGGGCGCCGAACGCGCTCATCAGCGCGTTGGAGTCAAAGTTAACGCCAACCACTGGGAGACCTACGTAGCCAATGAGGAATCCGTAGAATGCAGCACCCAGAGCCACGCCGGTGATTCGGTGGAAACTGGACATGATCCAAGTGAGCTGTGGCTGGTAAATTTGGAGGTGTGGAGAGACTGGTCGGACCGATCGCTGACGCTTGAGGATCTCAAGAGCCTCATCTGGCGTCGTCGACTGGGTGGTGATTGGCCGTCTAGCGAGATCAATTAGTTACATTTCCCTCCGAAAAAAAGGTTAAATAAACACATACCGAACAGCGAAAGAGTTGGAGAGCAGCTGCGAAGCTCGCTGAGCCATCAAAGGCCGGGCGGAGGCTAGAAACAACTAGTTAGACGACTCCAAACAAACAATTCACACACTTACCCCGCAGAGTAGTTCGGGTGATAGTTCTCAGCGCCAACATGACGATAGAATGCTTTTGTGGAGGAGATCCGGTTGGTGAGAGAAAAGCAGTCGATTTTTCGCGCCCTTTGGGACCGGTGGGATTTTCCGGGGGAAACGGACCGGCCGCGCGTCCCCATCGACCCTTTTTTTCTGGCTTTAAACGTGCTGTGATTGGCCAGTACTCCGGACTAGCGGCCGAGCCTCGGGTTTCTTACCAGCCTGCTTAACACCCGACCAGCCTAGGCTAGCAGCAACAGTATTCTTGTATCAGCAACGAGCATTTGCTGGTCTTGCTTCTGAGAGGTATGTGTGGCAATTGATTTGTATGGTGGTTACAACAGCTATCGATTGATTGATTGGTTGATTGATATCACAGTTTGATGAGATACGGCCTGTTCTGTACTGTAGCACAAAACATAGAGGAAATCAAAGCCATTACTGGCCTTGCTTTGACCGACTAGGGAATGACTGAAAAGCATCTGAATAAGCATAATCAAGCATTACAGATGCAATAAATACAGGGTACCGTCAATCAAATACTCCTGTCGTAAACTCCTGATTGATTCGTGATATTATCTAACCAACAGTGCATAATTACATAATCAGCCAAAATACACCTATAAAAAAGCAGCGGTGGAAAAATTTTAAAAACTTGACCGACCCTCTCGATTTGTTCAGGAATGGCAACGTAAAGACGAGCCATGGCGTTTTGTCATGATTTGGATTTGCAGCTGTTTGCTGGCATGCGGTTGTTGGACCCATCATTATGTTGGACTTCACCAAGAATCGTCGAGCTGGGTGTGGCAGATAGACGATCCGTTTTAATCACCAATTGATCTATTATGTGGTTTACTTGGTTTCATATGCGGGCGACATACTTAGCATGGCTAGATATATATCTAGATATATATGTAGTATTAATCAATGAGGGATAGCAAATTACCCAAATTGTACTTTCAATGGATCCTCAAAAAACTTGAAACGTACGTGACTAGTCAACTACTGCCACACAAGCTTTCAGGTATAAATAGCCCTTTAGCACACGTAGTGATCGAGAGCAAGAAATCCAATGATGTATCAAACGGTAGCTAAAAAAATGTGCTCGAGCGAGTTCCTAAGGGAGCTTGCCCATAAAGCAGTTTGCGAATTCCGCGCTACATACAAACCAGGGCAATTGGGCGCCATTGGTAGTTATTGGCCACCTCTGTTGCCCACAGTACGCCGTGCCGTCAATTATGCAGACATCTTCCACCCCGTCCTCGACCGCAAAATTGGCTTGCTCCCCCAAAAATACCACAACAACAATAGCTACACCATTGTCGGCAAAAGTCTCGCCGAAGCCTGGGTCCAGGTCAGTCTATACGCACGGTATCCTCACCTCTATGCAGAGGAGGTGAATGCCCTCGCTGATATATTCGCATCGACTGAGCACACGGGTATTATCGCCCAGCATCTTCAACTACATACCATGCTCGATCACTACATGCCCGCTGAGGATCGGGACCTTGTTCAAGACTGGACGCCTGTTTACGCGGACACGTTCTGGGCCTATATGGGGGCTATAGGGTGTGAAGGGGACGCCGACGGGGTCGATCTCATTTTCAACCTCATTGTGCCCTGCACCCGCATTCTCGACCGGTTGCTGCGCGAAAGAGTGTCAGATCCGCAAATTGCAGAGCGTCTGGTCTACAACCGGCCAGACCCTGCCACCCTTTCCATTCCAGACTTCCCACCTGCGGCACTCTAGCATATGACTCGAACTCACCATCGTCATCGCGCAAAGCCACGTACCACTCTGCTGCGACATGATGCCGGCACAGGCAAGGTGGAGGTATAGCAGCCTCTTGGCTGCATCTCCGCCGGACGTGCTGGGAAGTACGCCTGTGTCTCATCGGTGTGGCCGTGCTAAGACAGGCGGGGCATGTGTAAATTGTGTCACAGCCGTTATTTTTTCAGATCGTCGTGTTGCCAAATGGCGTCCATTGCTCTGCGAAATTTTTTCTGTCTTCTTGACGAATTGCGGAAATCTCTATTCTGGAGAGAGAGTAAGAGGAACGATAAAGCATTTTTGTGCTATTGAACGAGACCAATCTTTGAAACCTTTTTATCCTCCTCCCTTTTATTTTTTTTTTTTTGGAATTTCCTATCTTTGAGTTATTCTACGTAGTTTGGTAAGGGCCTTATCAAACTAACTGGAGACTTCAAGAACCACTTTTTTTAATACCAAACTTGGTTTAGGGCTGTTTTTTCCTTTTCGTCTGGGGAAGAAATTGATTGTGCCCTACTGCCGGTTCTTCATCTGATTGACAAGACCAATCTTCATCGTATGGACCGAGAGTTCCAGCTTCGCTTCACTCGCCCAGCTAAGCCTAGATAACACGACTCACACCCACGACCCCCCATTACCGCCGTTGAAAACCAGCCTGCCGTTTTGCTGGTAAAGATCTCTGAATAAAAAGCTCCCTGTTCAAAAGTCAAATCCACCCTCAGTTTGAACTTTTGCAATAGCCGGAAGTATGGTCACCTCTGATTTGTACACCAAGTATGTCAATCTCGAAACGTCTGTCAATTTAGACTCTACCGACGCCTTCGAGGGCCCCGAGAAGCTTCTCGAGGTCTGGTATGCCCCGAGTGCTGCACAATTGCCTCACGCCATGGCCCCTCGGGGACTGCGTGCCGTGCCTCGGGCTGCCTGGGAAGACATGCTTGATCACGTCCACTGCAAGGTCCTGTCTGTCGTTGAGACGGAGGAAATGGATGCTTATGTGCTCTCCGAGTCCTCCATGTTTGTGTTCCCGCACAAGGTTATCCTTAAAACGTGCGGCACGACAACTACTCTGGCGGGAATCCAGCCTATGCAGAATGCCATTGCGCAGTATGCCGGCTACCCGCAGGACAAGCAGCCTTGGCGGGTGTTTTACTCGCGCAAGAGCTTTATGTTCCCGCACAAGCAGCCTCACCCGCACCGGTCCTGGGCAGACGAAGTCGCCTGTCTCGACGGGCTCTTCGAGAACGGCACCGCTTACGTGGTGGGCAACATCGCCAAGGAACACTGGTATCTCTATGCCACCGTGCCGCTCTACTTTGACACCAACTTGCGCATGCCCGTCAATGGTGTGCCGGTCGAGCACCCCGTGCGGCTCAACGACCAGACGTTGGAGATTCTCATGACCGACTTGTCGCCGCGCCATGCGACGCAGTTCTACACCGACCGCCTACCCGGGGCATCTGCGCTCGAGGGCTCTGAGGCCGCGCGCGGTGCGCAGTCTCCTCTCGGCGCCGAGGCTGACGACGAGGATCCGGGCCATGAATTGGGTAATATTGTCACCAAGGTAGCTGGCATTGACCAGATCTACCCCACCACGCACCAGGTGATTGATTCATTTATGTTCACACCGTGTGGTTACTCGTGTAACGGGTTGGTGACTGAGGGTCATTACTTTACAATTCATGTCACTCCAGAGCAGGAGTGTTCCTACGCCTCTTTTGAAACGACCGTGCCCCCTGCGGATTACAAGATGACCAACATGGATGTTCTTGAGAAAGTGTTGGAGATCTTCCGTCCGGGCAAGTTCAGTGTGACGCTGTTTGATTCGGAGGTTGAGTCCATCTCCTCTAGTGTCAAGCTGCCGACCCGTCTCAGCAGCTACAAGCGCACTGAGATGATTCGATACGACATGAACGGCTATGATTTGGTCTACATGGCGTTTGAGTCGCACAAGTACAAGGGCTAAGCTGGCCATTTCTTTCATTCTTCTTCTCTTTTTATTCGTTAAAAACTTTTGGTGTATTGTACCGTAGTAACTTTATTTTTTTTTTCATATTCTACGCGTTGTTGTAAGGGCTTGTCCAATAAGATAAGGTCTGTCCGCAATATTGACTTTCAATGTCAAAGCGGCATTCATGAAGTACGGGCCGTGGTTGTAGTGAATGGCGAAGACGTAACGTACACTTTCGAAAACAGAAAGAAATACAACGGTCCTGGAATAAAATTTACCAATGCATAGAGTTTATTTGACAGGGCGCGTACTCTACGTACCTCGACCCGGTAGCCACCCGGACGGGTGTTTAATCTAGTCTACCGGAGAATAAACACCAGGCACCAGTACACCTAAAAAAAAACACGGTTTAAGACGTGATAACACGTAGAGCACGCGTAGCAGAAATTTGTGTACCTGCCGGAGAAGTTTCTATATATAATACCGTACATCATTTATAAAACCACTACAGCCCGGTACGCGCGTTCTGACATCATCTACCTGCAATACGGGTGCAATACACGCCATGGCAACAAAACCCAGTGGGGGAAAATCCATCGCGTACCGGTACCATAGGTGCCAGGATTCACCGCCCCAGCAGCCCGGTAAACCGCCATAGAGATCCCCTGCGCAGAGCCGACGTGAAAGATGGGGCAGCGAAACCCCAGATCTGGAAATGTCGTCATTAAGGTGATCTGCGTCAGGTGTTTTCATTCCCCTGACGGGCGACAGCTGCGGTGTCGGGGGGAGAGCCTTGCGCGCGCAACAAACCACCAAATCCCCAAAAACGTAGCGCGAGTCTGGCAGTTGCGGTTTTCCATCTCTCACTATTGTGTGCCCTGAGAGACTGAGCCCTTACACTGTGGCGAACTATTGGAGTGTAGCGGACTGTAGTAGTAGTAGTAAAGCAGTCGGAGAAAGTATACCACAAGATGGCTTCGTTTGGGTCAAGGTGAGTAGCGCTGAAGTAAGCAATTGGGGCGGGGCGGCTAACCAGAGTAGGTCAATCGGTGACAATGAGCCTTCGATCACGTATATATCAGGTCTTCCTGATCCGAGCACTCTGAGCGACTCCCAGATGGTTGTCGTCTTCAAGAACCTGCTCAAGAAGGACACGACGACGCGGGAGAAGGCGATTACGGAGCTGACGACGCTGCTCAGCACCGAAAAGGGCCCGCAGTACGTGGATCCGCAGTTCCACTGGGCGTGGACTCTCATGTACCCTAAGCTGTCGATCGACGTGTCGCGCAACGTCCGGCAGCAGTCGCATAAGGCCCATGGGATTGTGTTTCGCATCCTGGGCAAAAACTCGGCAAAGTACCTCAAGGACTCGGTGAGCCCGTGGCTGTGCGGCCTCTACGACACGGACAAGCTCGTCGCGGCGGCGGCAGAGCACGCGCTGGATCTCGTCTTTCCGACAGAAGAGAAGAAGAAGTCGCTCTATAAGATCTTTGAAAAGACGCTCATCGACTACGTATACGAGGTTATTGCATTACACACCCCAGAGGCGCTGAGCGACGAGCGGTACGTATCCAAGGAGGAGGCAGAGGCAAAGTACCTGCGTACAGTGCGATCAAGTGTGGCACTGTTTCGGTACCTGCTGCTCAATGGCGCTGACTGCCAAAAATACCAGGAGACGTACATTAAAATCGTGTCGAGTAAAAAGCTGTGGCGCCATGCGGCCTCTCCAGATGTGCTGCTGTCCAAGTCCGTGCTCGAGCTGGTAATTGTTCTCGTGAACGAGCACAAGGACTGGGCAGAGCCGAACCTCAAGGTCATCTCACACTATGTTATTTACAAGGGGCTCAACGACGGGAACAATGCCGTACTAATTGATGTTCTCCAGGCAAATATTGTGCTGGCGAGAGCTTTCCCGGAGAGCTTTAATCTTGCGAGCTCTAAAGAGGGCGCTGCTTACTCGGCGCTTCTGTCGTTTGTGTCCCTAGGTTCACGGCGGTCTGGTAAGCACTTCTGGCCGCTGGTCCAGTCTCTGCTCTCTTCTCTGTCGAGTGACGTGTCTCCGTATAGCTCCCAGTCCCCCAAGGGAACGAGCGAAGGGATCGCGCAGGCGTACCTCGATGGTATCCAGAAGGAGATGGTTGTCCATCTTGCGGCCGGCTGGGGCAGCTACCTGACAGCAATTAAGCGAATCGTGTCTAGCGACGTGAGCCCTGCCACCGCCGATGCAATTCTCAACTCTGCAATCGACGCCGTTGCTCGGCTGCTCATTCTTCAGGAAGGTGATACCCTCGACAGAGAGATCCTTATGACAACGGGCAAGAAGCTGGCAGAACTGTGGGAGGAGAACTCTGTCACGATGAAGGAGAAATTCAGCAAGCTTCTTGATGAAATCGCACTGACCAAAAAGTCGCGGCCATTCTTCAAGAAGTACTTCTTCACCACTAAAGTTATGTTCGACGACTTGTCGAGCCAGTCGCACAAGGATATGATTATGGAGTTCATGGTCAACTACCTGACTTTCACATTTGACAACCTTGTGCCAACGGATGAAGACTTCCAGATCTACTCGGTCTCGCTTATCTTGTCGACCTTTGAAGACAATATCTTCTCGTATGATAAGGATATGGTCGATATCGTCGAAAAATTCCTCAAGCAGGACCTGGCCAAATACATTGTGTCTGACTCGGCTGCAGACGTGATCCAGATTCTCAAGCAATACACGCTCCACAACAAGGATCCAAGCTGTACGTCGATACAGCAGTTCGTCGAGCTGTGTTTCAATTCTGTGGTCAAGCTGTCTAATCTCGATCAGCGTTCATCTCTATTCCCGCTCATTCTCAAAGAGTACGCGCTGTTTAGAGGACGTACTAAGCCCATCCCACTTGCTTCGGAGTACCTCCTCTCTGTCTATTCGAGTATCGACAGCTGGGAAATCACCAATGACTGGGATTCGATCTTGTTCGGTATAAGCTCGCACGGTATATTTGTTGCCGAGGATGTGGCGCTGGATATCCTCAAGGGTGTCTCGAGCCTCCAGCTGGTTTCGGGAAAGAACATTGAGAAGGCCATTTGGACTTTCAGCAACCTGCTCAAACTCGATCGACCATACTTCATGAAGTTTATTGAGACGGAGGCTGGCAAGGTGCTTGTTTCTCAGCTGTGGAAACTGTCAGAAGACTACCCAGAGGCGGAGGGCATTCTTAGTGCTATTGAGGATAACGCAATTATTCTTCCACAAAATGACGTGAGCCTGAAGGATAACAAGACTCTTCAATCTCTCACAGACGGTCTTCTTTCTGAGGTTGAGCGATCCTCGGTGGATGGCATTGACTTGTCCGTCCAACGAGGCCAGCGACTGCTCGACCAGACGCAGGACGCAGCATCCAAGCTCCAATTGTTTGAAAAGCTGCTCTTTTACCCGAATGGACAGTGGAGCACCAAGCTTGCCTCTCTGTTCGAGTCTGGTGTTGCTGGTTCTCTCGCCGTGTCTAATCCTCTAGGCGGGGCCCTGTTTTTCCTTGACAACCTGCGTGACGAGGCTCAGGTCAACAACCTCAAGGTAATTCCAGAAGAACTCATCGCCATGTCGATATTCTCCATCTGCCTAATTGCCAACAACCGCAACTTGTTTGAGACACTCCCTAAGAGCGTGCAGTTGGAGCTCATGACCTCGCTTGGCCTGATATCTGAAGCCAGCACGGACTATGCGTTCCTCATTGAGAAGGATCAGGAGAATGGTATCGACGACAATTTCCTGAGTGATGCCATTATCGCCTTTAGCAAGGACGTCAATGCCATCCTGCTTGATGGTCTCAAGGAGTTCACTGCCCACGACGCGGTAGCAGCTATCACTAACAAAAACGCTGGCCTTCAGGAAAGCCATTCTGCGAACCTTATCTCACAGCTGTGGAACAACACCATTGAGCATACCACCAAGGGGTATTACTCTGCTCGAGTCTTGTCGTTCATTCTCGAGTATCTCATGGAACGCCCAACCATAACGCGAGCAGACGCCGAGTCGCTGTTTGCTCAGATGTATCAAACCGTGTTTGACAAGGACCACATCTTGGGCGCTGCAGCGGTGATTCTTGGTTTCAAGCGGTTCAGTTTGGCCCTCAAGGCGTTTGACAAGCTGAGAAATCAGTTTGCCAGTGAGCTGGTGTCACTGGGCAACCAGAATGTTGTGAAGTCCAACTTCAAGTCTCTTGTTTATCTCAACTTACTCCTGGATTCGTCGGTGCATGAGCTTAAGGAGAGCGAGGGGGAGCTGTTCCCGGTTCAGCGGCTACAGCGCTGCCTGCAGAGTCTTTTTGAGTGTATGCAGAGCGATGATGCATACTCCCGAGAGTATATGCCCGCTCGCATGGAGATCACCAAGCTCCTCTCCAAGGTGCTTCCGCTGTATCCAGGTCTGCCTTCTGAGCTGTGGCAGAATGCGGTCGAGCTGTTAGAGCAGGATTTCATTGCCGTGGACGAAAATTCTGTGGGACTGGAGTACTTTACTCTCAAGTTGTTTAACACTTTGGTGCGCATGCAGGAATCACATGCAGATCTCAGTGAGATTTGGCTCGAGAAGCAGAGCGATTTGTACGCCGAGCTGCATGATGTACTTTTCAAGGCCAAGGCTCTAGCTAACCAGGCTCGGGAGATGACCAATGTACAGCTCCTGCGTGCCGTTTCCACGACGCCGCTTAACCTGGTGGAGGACCCTGAGCTATTGTACGGCTTGCTCGCTGTTCCATCTTTCGAGATTCAGCGGTGTGCCTACATCCTTCTTCACCAGCTCATTCCTTCTCAGCAAGAGGAGCGTTCTATTGAGCTTCAGCTGCAGAATCAGACTCTTGCGACCGAAGAGGACGAGGAAGAGGATGAGGATGAGCCGACGCCAGGCTCGGCGTTCACGCTCCCTGTCGAGCTTGTATCTTTGTTGTTGGAGACTCCGGTGCGGGGTGCCCCAGCGTGTGATCTTACCAGATACCTGTGGTCATGGATGCTTATTTACGACCACTTCCATCGGGCGTCGTACGACTTGCGAAAGATTTACATTAATGAGCTGCGAGAGTGCGGCCATTTGGAGACGTTCCTCAACTTTATCTCCGAAAAGATTGTGGCTGGCGACTTGCAGGCCATCCTGGACGACCACAAGGAAGACTTTGCCGAACTTATCAAGTCGTATGGCTCGCGGGAAGAGGAGTTCGCTCTCGTCAGCGAGGAAATTGATGTGCTAATGTTGCATTTGTACTACCTGGCACTTCAGCACACAGGCTCGCTAGTAAAGGCGTGGTACCTGAGCGTGAAGAAGCGGCAGGTTACGATTGCGCTGGAGAAGTTCACTGAGAAGTATATTTCGCCGACTATAGTCAACGACGAGATGGACAGTGTTGAGGGCATGCTCAAGGACTCGCGAGATGGACTACTTGACGAGCAGATGAAGGCCAAGATTATCCGCCCGCTGCGTGAGGTACGAGTTTATTATACCATTGACGAACAAACCATGGAGATTTCGATTAGCTATCCTTCGCTCTACCCACTCAAGGATATCCGGGTGGAGGGAATCAAGCGAATTGGGGTCAAGGAGAAGCAGTGGCGAGCGTGGGTCATGGCGTCACAGGCGATTGGCACCTCGCAGAACGGCACAATTGTCGATATTCTCGAGTTGTTTAAGCGCAATGTGAGCCTGCACTTTGAGGGTGCGGCCGAGTGTGCCATCTGCTACTCCATCCTGCACCAGGACCACACTCTGCCGACCAAGGTGTGCCATACCTGCAAGAACAAGTTCCACAACTACTGTCTGTACAAGTGGTTTAGCTCTGCGACGACCAGCACGTGTCCACTGTGCCGAAACGAATTCTCTTTCCGACGAAACATATAGAATGATGACCATTGTATTAATAGATATTGTCTAATGATTGCTTATACGAAATGTGAATATGATTGTAGTGTACGCCCAATTGTGGCATGTTATGGCATACGGCGTACTTTATATGGTCTCCAGACTATCAAAAAATGTTAAAATCGATATTATTGTACCGCGTACCGTATCGGTACATTTAGCGTATTATAATCACGGTTACCATTGTGAGCCTTTTGGCGTTACAGGTACTAGCACGTCAGGTATTGCATGGCGGAATACTACCACAACAGATTAATATACTCAGTTCTTTTTAATATCTAATGCGGTACTGTCGTACCTAAACGTTTGTCTCCATGAATTACTGTACCTAAACATGTGTCTACAATACCATGGTACCGTAGAGAGCTATTTGCGCCTAGTTCATCTCGCCGTACATAGAGTTCAACTACCACTAACAGTATCTATCAAAGGCCTCACAAATCCAGCTACTACTGCTTTGGATAGCGGATAGCAGCTCTTGCTCGAATAATGTACGGGTTACGGGTACGGGTACCGATGGCGGAGCGCGCGCCGGGGTGAAAAAATTCAAATCACCAACCACCAACCATACCGAACGACAGCCATGTTCAAGAGTATCGCCCTCGCCCGGCCCGGGATGGGGCTGATGAGCCTTCAGATCCACAGGTCGTTCCACTCGACACCGATTGCGCCGGTCAAAGCTAAGTACCTGCGGTCCGTGGAGCGGGTACAGAAGCATTTCGCGCGAATGATGCTCAAGCAGCAGACCAACGAGGTTGATCCGGTGCTCGGGCGCAAGGTAGTGCCGTTCATAGAGCGGGTCAAGGCTCGGGTCTCCGAGGAGGCCAACGAGATCCAGCAGATGGACCCGAACAACAGCCTGCGGCTGCTGTATGGAGCCGAGCAGGCGGCGATGCTCGAGGCCAAGGGGGACCACGAGTACACTGCGATTAGCCAGCTCGAGGCTAAGAAGCGGGAAGCATTGCAGCGGATTGTTTCGCTGCAGAACGCATCGCAGAAGGCGGTCAAGAAGCTGGCTGTGGAGTACGCGGTGAAGGAGTTTGGGCGGTTTGAGGGAGACAGTGGGTCGAGCGAGGTCCAGGCGGCCGTGTCGACGATCAAGATCCACTACCTGGCGAACCATCTCAAGGAGAACAAGAAGAACTACCCGAGTCTGCGAAAGCTGGAGATGATGGTGCAGGGTCGGCAGCGGATGCTCAAGTACCTCAAGCGAACCAAGCCGGAGCGGTACTTTTGGGCCATCGAGAAGCTTGGTTTGAGCGATGAGGCCGTGACCCAGGAGTTCCACCTGTCGCGCAAGTACTTTGCCAAGGTGCGCTTCTTTGGCGAGCGAACTCTTCCCGTTAAGCTCAACAAGAAGGAGCGGGCTGCCCAGCATAAGATGGAGAAGATGAAGAAGAGGGCCAAGCGATTCATGAAGGCTTAAACCGCATCATCTGCCTCATGGAGAGAATCTATGTACATAGTTGTATTATTGCTAATGACACACCACACGACACACTATTCCATGTTGTAATTACAAGCCTCCGCCTTTCTCCATCTTTTACAATCTTCACATTCGCTCCACATTGAAGTTAAATAACATTTAGTATTGTTCGGGATATTTTTGTCGTCATTAAATCATGATCAAGCTGTGGGATAACTGTATATCTAGTCGTTACGTCTCCAAGAAGCGCTTAACAGGCCCGCCAACCTCGTCAACGGCGAGCAAAAATGTGTCGTGTCCAAACAAACTAATGTCATTCCCAAGCTCAACATAGCGGTGGATACTCGGGTCAATGCCAAGCGATCTGGCGCCAGCCGAAAGCACGCCATTAACCTCCCGCTGCTGCCACGACGGGAAGAGTATGTCCGATTCTACACCCAGTACCAGGGTCGGAATCGAACTCATCGGCTTCATACCCTCTACTAGATCGTCCGTGGAAGACTCTGTGACGGCGTCTCTCGGCTGCTCCTCAATCAGCTTATCGGGAAGCGCTCTGCACAACTCAGGCTCGTAGTCCGTAGCCCTCCTGTTCTTCGCAGACTCCAAACTCTTGCTCCCAAGATCAAACAGGTCCATAGCCTTGGACACATATAACAGCGAGTTGGGGTCGTACTCGGAGAAGAACTTTTCACCAGCGTGGTCAAGATATGTTTCAATGAGGAAATCAGGGCACAGCGCAGGCGACCGCGAAGGATCAGCCCTATCTCGACCAAATCGCTTCTCCCACTCAGGACCAGACCGGTACGTAATGGTCGCAATCTCTCGCGCAAGCTTCATGCCCACATGCGGAGGCACGCTGTCGTAGTAGAACCCACGCTTCCAATTGGGGTCCGCCATCAGAACCTGCCTCTGCACAAATCGCATGGCCACCGAAGACGGATGCGATCTCGCACACCCGGAGATAGAGATCACTCGCGCGACCGAATCAGGGAACTCTGTCGCATACGCGAGACTCTGCATCCCGCCCATTGAGGACCCGACCGAAGCATACAACTTGTCAATGCCAAAATGCTCGCTGATTAGGCGGTTCTGCGCCCGCACCATGTCGTTGACTGACAGAATCGGGAACCTGGTAGCATAGCGCTCCCCGTCGGCCGGATCCGTCGAACTGGGCCCCGTCGACCCGTAGCAGCCGCCGAGGACGTTGGTGCAAATGACGAAGAACTTGTCCGTGTCAATGCTGAGCCCAGGGCCAATAAACTTCTCCCACCAGCCGGGCTTTGTGTTTTTGTCGTGGGATTTGGCGTGCGAGGAAGCTGAGAGGCCAGTGTGGATGAGAATGGCATTATCTCTCTGGGGCGAGAGCCGACCCCAAGTTTCGTATGCAATTTCAAACTCAGGCAGCCGTCCGCCGTAGTCGAGCCTCAGAGGCTGCTTGGACGCATACTTTTCGTACCCGGACGACACGAACGAGTAGGCCGGCTCGGGGCCGGACTCAAACGACTGGGTACGCTTCTCGAGGCGGTCGAGGCACGGGAAGGACATTTGCGGGTTGGACGGCGCATTAGAAGCCTTGGGCTTGGCCGTCGAGTAGAAAAGACCGGGGCGGAAAGCCCTCAGTGCATTCGGAGGGCCTCTTCGCAGCATGTTCAGCGTTCTTCAATTATGTCCAACGGTCGCTCTTCATGATGATTAATAGGCTTGATTTGGACAATTTCACGTGATCAGTGCGGCTCACCGTTCTTCAGCCGTGCCTTCTCCACCAACTGCCACCAACTAACGTACACCACAGTAGCTTCTATTCTCACCATTTGTAACTATTACTATCCATTTGGGATAATATTCCTTATCTTATTTTAGTTGGCATTTATGTGGCCTCTTTAGAGATATTAGCTTTGTTGGGGATGATTCGGTAATTCGGCGCTGGCCGACTTAGGTTACCGGTACCACCTGCGGTATGGCAATTGTGTACAATGGTGATTGCATATTCATTTGAACTGATCTTAAATGGCCAAAGGCTATAAATCGACTGAGAGGAATTAGTTTCCTGTTGATACAGATCGACCTACTAAATAACCACTTTCAACTAAATCGTAAGGCATTGTGCTTTGAAGTTAGATCATTTCCATATAAAGAGTCGAATCTGCCATATGAAGTCGAAATAGGTTCGCGAAGAGAGAAGTATCGCTGTGTGATACGAAAAGCGGTATGTCGTATATTAAGGCATATTCGAATTATTGAGTTAGTCGTCGAATTATAGTACAAGTATTAACAGTCATGAATCATAAGAGCCTGTGCAGGCTACTCCTTCTTTACCTCACCGTCGCTTTTATGCTCGTCCTTAACAGTGGGCTCCTGGCCCGCCGGCTTAGCCTGCTCCAAAAACTGCGTGATGTTTGTCGGGTTAAGCCATTTCATGTAAAAGTCGTCCATAAACACCTTTGCTATGTCCGCCCGCAGTATATCCTGCCGAAACCGCGGCTCCTTCAACAGGGTCAAAATATGCAGACAATTCGGATATATAATATACTTGGAGTAGTCTGGCTCGCGCCAGTACTCCAAGTACTCCAAGTAATTAAGGAACTCCTCCGACTCAAGGTACTTGTTTTGCGCGAGAAAGTTGAGGTACTGCGGGTTCGCTAGCGACTGGATGAACTGCGATCGTTAGCCTTACCCCCGCCCAGCGGGTCCACTTACCTCGAGCTCTACCTCCCACCGCGTAGGAGGCTCTACACTCTCTTGCTCCATTATTTTTTGATATCTACAGTGGTGGCGGTACAGTGATGGGCTGGTATCGCGATGATGGTGGGAGTTCACCTTCCCACCCTTCCCGACAATGGCAGATAACGAGGTAGACCAGCCGAAAGAGACCCCCGAGAGCATACTGCCGAGGTTCCCTAGGGACATTTACGGACTCTCGCTAGACGAAGTCGCCGTCCTGGCGCTCTACCCGGTCACAATGGTCCTGGGCCAGCTGGTGGCCCTCTCGAGCCCCGGGACAAGCTACTTTTCCAGCAAGCGGAACATCTTCAACGTCCTGTTCGTGCGCCAAGGATGGCTGTGGACGACCATAGTGTTTGCTCTTCACAGCGCGTATGCCTCATCGCGGGTGTACGACCGCCCGAGGCTCGATATGCTGCGTCAGCAGGTGATTCGCTACGTGTGTGCCACAATGTGGTGGCTGCTGTTTGCGCAGTGGTTCTTTGGCATGCCTCTGATGGACCGTGTTTTTGTGCTCACGGGCGGTTCCTGCGAGGGGGCAGTGGGCACTGCATCTGGGCAGCCAATCTCCTCGGCGCAGTGCCGGTCGCACGGTGGCCTGTGGACAGGCGGGTACGATCCGAGCGGGCACTCTTTCCTGCTTCCGCATGCGAGCCTGGTGCTGTGGTTTGAGATTCTGCCGACGCTGCGAAGCACGGCGAGGCCGCTGCCGTTTGCGGTCAAGTCTGCGTTTGCGCTCATTGCGCTGTGGTGGTGGATGCTGCTGATGACCTCGATCTATTTCCACTCGTTTGGAGAGAAGATTGCAGGGCTGATTTGGGGGTACATTGAGATTATTTTGGTTTATGTCTACTCTCGGAAGACGGAGTCTGGCAGAGCAATCTTTGGCTGTGTTTGATGCTCTCTACTGCCAGCTATGACCAGTCTTGACTTCAAAGAGGTTGTCAAAGCCTTGATTTTGAACCTCGATTATAATCTCCGATGATAAAGAGCTCGGTTTCAAAGATTGGACTTTAAAAGCGTCGATGTCTATCGACTTTAAGAATAAAGAGCCTCGGTTATAAAGAGCCTCAATTATGGCATATGCGACATAACTATTGATTTAAATAAAGAGCCATTCGGTCCGGCAACCCGTCTAGGGAGCCCAGCAGCGTATCGACAAGCACCTCTTCGGCCCCGTCAACACTCACAACCTCAGTCTCGCTACACACCAATTGAACCTCGCCTTCAGCTTCAAACTCAATCCGCACGATGCGCGCCGCAGCATCAAACTCTACACCCTTGACGCCCTCGAGGTCTTGAAGCGCTCCCCGACGCCGCTCCAGGCGGTTGAGATCGCAGTACACGCGCTCCGCAAACAATTGAATGTCTCCATTGAGGTACCGGGCCTTGTAGCCCCCCAATGGTATGAATACAGGGATGGTGTGCTGGTGGATCTCCAGTTGCTCGCCCTTATCCTCTCTTCTGAGAATGATATAGTACGGCGTTCTAAACGATCTTCGGGCAAACACCTCAAACCGAATGCCAAAGCCGTCAAAGTCCTCTACATTAAAGTACGTGATACCCGTCATTCGATCGAGGTTCTCCCTGACCGCCGTGTCCAGCTCGACGCGCCGCTTCTCTATCCTCTCCAGCAGGTCGACCCCTTTTGGATCGCCCCCACCGCCCTCGCCTACAAAGGCCCGGCTGCGCTTCTGCTCATACTCTCTCCGCAAACCCTCTACTGTGCGCTCGTACTGCGCTATTTGCCTCTCCAGGTCGCCAACATCCAAATCCATCTGGCCGTTGGCATATGCACGTTTTTGACAGGCAAGGTTATTTTTGGTGATGTTATCAGCGCGTTCCCCCCGGCGTACGAAATACTCGACAGCGCATCACCCCTGCTTGCTGGCAGAACAACCATGGAACCAGCTGTAGAGCTCTCGCACCGGAAAAAGCCAACGCCAGAGGAGCCAGGGCTGCCTCTCACGTTGGCTGACGTGGAGAAAAACGAGGAGATTTTCGCCCGCCAGTCGGGGTCTCCGTCTAAGGAGAAGACGCTGGGGCTCGACCAGCTCTCCCCGGCCGACCGGCGCAATTTCTTCATTCTCGTGGGGTTGTATCTCCTCCAGGGTATCCCTGTGGGGCTGGCGTTTGGATCGATTCCGTTTCTGCTCAAATCAAAGCTCAGCTACGGCCAGGTGGGGCTCTTTACCCTTGCCAGCTACCCGTATAGTCTCAAGCTGCTGTGGTCCCCCATTGTAGACGCGATCTACAGCAAGCAATTTGGCCGTCGCAAGTCGTGGATCGTTCCAATCCAGTTTGTGAGCGCGTTTGTGCTCATTTGGCTGGGCCGGAACATTGAGCCGTATATGGAGCATGCCGAGCGCAATCTCGGGATCATCACTGTATTCTTCTTCGTGCTTGTCTTTTTGTGTGCTACGCAGGACATTGCCGTCGACGGATGGGCGCTGACGCTGCTGTCGCAGCCGGCCCTGTCGTACGCGTCCACGGCGCAGACCATTGGGCTCAACACGGGCTACTTTTTGTCCTTCACCGTGTTTTTGGCGTTCAATTCCCACGAGTTCGCTAACAAGTACTTCCGGGAGACGCCGAGCGAGATCCCGCTCGTGTCGCTGAGCCAGTACCTGACCTTTTGGGGGCTCATGTACCTTGTAGTGACGGTTTTCGTTGGCCTTTTCAAGAACGAGGAGCGCACCAAGCACGACGAAGCCAACGGCATCATGCACGTGTATCGGTCAATGTACAGAGTGCTCAAGCTGCACAACATTCAGATGCTGATTGCGGTGCATCTCGTGTCCAAGTTTGCGTTCCAGGCCAACGAGGCCGTGACCAACCTCAAACTCGTCGAAAAGGGCTTCTCCAAGGAGGATATGGCGCTCACGGTGCTGATTGACTTTCCGTTCGAGATCATCTTTGGGTACTACTCTGCCAAGTGGTCCACGGGCGATGCTCCGCTGCGGCCGTGGATGCTGGCATTCCTGGGGCGGCTCGGGTGTGCGTTTTTCTCCATGCTCACGGTCGTGTGGTTCCCTACGGACAAGCAATATGGCTTTGGGTACCTTGTTGTGGTCATTATCGCGCATGTTCTTGGGTCGTTTATGTCCACGGTGCAGTTTGTGTCCATCAATGCGTTCCACACCCAGATCGCCGACCCGCTTATTGGCGGCACGTACATGACCACGCTCAACACCATTTCCAACCTCGGCGGCCAGTGGCCGCGGCTGCTCATCTTCTTTGGGGTTGACTATTTCACCAAGGCAACGTGCCGGCCAAGCTACGGCAAGAACGGCGAGAACGCGCTCTTCCAGCCCTTTTCGTGCGCTACGGAAGCTCTCAAGCAGGAGTGTCTCGATGAGAGCGGCATCTGCACCAAAGAGCGTGATGGCTACTATGTCATGAACGTTCTGTGTATCCTGATTGGCATTGCGCTCTTCTTCGGGTTTATCCAGCGCATGATGACGCGCCTCCAGCGACTGCCCACCAGCTCCTGGCGAGTCGGCGGCATATAGATTTATTTATTCCCGAATAGACCAATTGATACTACGGGCGGCTAAAATGCTATATTACAACAGGTCTGCTCTGCCCCTCAGAGCCTTGATATCCTCCGGACTAGTCCTGCAACACCCGCCCACAATCCGTGCGCCGAGATCAACCCAGGTCTCAACCTCGCCGGCCAGGGTCTTGGTGCTGGCAGTGGCCTCCCACTGCTTTGTCTCGCCGTTGTACTCCTCCCCCGAGTTGGGGTATACAATCAGCGGCAGTCGCGTGTGCTTGGCCATCTCCTCCAGTGTCTGGTCCGCTGTCTCGATCGAGGTGCAGTTGACGCCGACCGCAACAACGTTGCCGCCGGTCTCAACTATGCCAATTGCTTCCGACAGCGGCGTCCCATCGGCCAGGTACCTGATGTCGTTGACGCTCAGCGCCACCCAGTATGGCTTGGGACTCCTATTGAGCATGTCCACAAGCACCTTGAGCTCCTGTAGGCTCGGGATCGTCTCGACTGCGAGAATGTCGGCGTCGCTGTTCTGAAGCGTCTCGAGCCGCACCCGGTGGAACTCTCTGAGCTCCGCGTCGGTGATGTGCCCGTAGTCACCGGTGTACTCTTGGCCCTGGGCTAGGTACGCGCCGTAGGGCCCGATGCTGGCGGCGACAAAGCGGTCGGGCTCGCCGAGGGTCTCGAGTTTGGCCAGGTCCACGGCACGTGTGAAGACCCGGGCAGCCTCCTCCTCCTGGTTGTCCTTGGAGATGACCCCGGCCTCGAGAAGGCCCTTGACAGAGGCCTGGTACGTCGCTGTGGTGACGATGTGGGCACCGGCCTCGAAGTAGTCCTCGTGGACCTTGGAGACCGCCTCCGGATCGTTCACCAGTGCGTGGGCGGACCACAGCTTGTGGTCCACGGCCTTTTCTGGCAGGAGAGTGCCCATGGCACCGTCCAGCACCAGCACTTGCTTGCCATTCAACGCCTCAAGGATAGACGCCATCTTCAATTGCAAATTTTGGCGATCGGCGACACTTGATACCGATACCATCACACGGCTGAGGTCCTCCTGTAACAAGTCTCGTTACGATGTTACAAACACTGTTGCAAATTATCCACTTTTAACAAAACTCGTTACGCTCTACTAATAGAAGAGGGGGTCCCCCCCGCTACGGGAGCTCGACTACAAAGTTGTAAAGTTATAGGCACTGGCAGTTGGGGAGAATAGATAAATTAACATGACGGGGGAGACGTTTCTATGAAAGGGTTTACTCCTCGAGGTAAAGGGCGCTCTTGGCGGCGGTCTCAATGACCTCTGGAGTTGGGAAGGCAAAGTTCTCGAGCTCAACGGCGTACGGAGTTGGCACCTCAGCACCAGTGACACGGCCGACTGGGGCGTCCAAGTAGTCAAAGGCCTCGGACTCCATGATCTGGGCGGCGATCTCGGAGCCAACGCCGAATGCTGGGAAGCCGGACTCGACGGAGAGGATTCGGTTGGTCTTCTTGACGGAGGCCACGATGGTGTCCATGTCCAGCGGCTTGATGGTTCGGAGGTTGATGACCTCGGCGTCAACGTTGTACTTCTTCTTGAGCAGGTCAGCGGCCTGCAGCGAGGTCTGGACGTTCTTGGAGTGGGCCACAATGGTCAGGTCGGAGCCGGATCGCTCAATCTTGGCCTTGCCGAATGGAATGGTGAAGTCTGGGGACATGGCCTCCTCGGACATTGGGAACGACTCGCCGTACATGATCTCGTTCTCGAGGAAGATGGTCACGTTCGGGTCCCGGATGGCGCTCTTGAGCAGGCCCTTGCAGTCCTCGGCCGAGTATGGGGACACGACCTTGAGGCCTGGGATCTGGCCGTACCAGCCAGAGTAGTCCTGCGAGTGCTGGGCGCCGACACCGGCGGCGGCGCCGTTGGGGCCTCGGAAGGTCACGTTGCAAGTCTGGGTACCGCCGGACATGTAGTAGGTCTTGGCGCCAGAGTTGATGATCTGGTCAATGGCCTGCATGGCAAAGTTGAAGGTCATGAACTCGCAGATTGGCTTGAGGCCGGAGAGGGCGGCACCGACACAGAGACCGGCAAAGCCCATCTCGGTGATCGGGGTGTCAATGACTCGCTTCTCGCCGAATCGGTCGAGCAGGCCCTTGGAGACCTTGTAGGCACCGTTGTACTGGGCAACCTCCTCGCCCATGAGGAAGACGGACTCATCCCGGTCCATCTCCTCGGCCATGGCGGCGTTGAGGGCATCTCGGACGGTCATGGTGGTGGCACCGCCCTGGGAGGAAGCGCTTCGCGACTGGACGTTACGCAGCAGAGCCTGCTGGCCCATGGCCCGCATGGAAGCGGCTTTTGGCACGAGCACCTGGGATTTTGGAATCGAGAGGCTCGACTTGGCCAGAGTCGACGCCAATCGCTTAGTCGTGGAAGTAGCGAGTCTCATAATGCTAGAGAGGGGTGTATAGGGTGTCAAGAGGTCAAAGGGGGGAGAAGCAGATTTTTTTTCACTGGTAAAGAGGGGCTAGCCGTCGATGACCTTAGTAAGAAACAACACAACGTATTATGCACTCTCTTGCCGGTTGGTGAGATGAGGGTACCTCTGTTACGAACCTCTGTTGGAAAAAAAACTTGCGCTGCTGCTACGTAGCGAGTGGGCACCTCCGAAGGGGTTCGGAACCGCCCGCCAGCATGCCTGCGCGCGCCCCCTCAACCTGATGTAAGAGTTATTCCGGGCCATTCCGGACCCCGATGGCCCAGGGGAGCCATTCGTTGAGCGGTCTGGGAGCAACCGGAGCGGTGTTTGGAGGGAAATAATGGCTCAATTGCGTTTATATTTGCTACGGGAGGCTACACGAGAGGACTGGCTGGTTTTTGCCTAAAGACACAGGGCCTGGTCGACGGAGAAATGAGGAGCGATAGCGAGAGGGGCTGCTGCCTTTCGGACTTTTTCGTTGGGGGGAATTTTCACCGCCGTGGGGGGTTGGCCAGTCTCGTGGGTACGCGCCTAGCGGACTGGGTTATGCACTTGAACCCGTCTAACCCGGGTCTCGTATATCACCACCCCAATCGTCTACATGAGTTGAGAAGACCGGGAGGGTTCGGATAGGACGAGAAGCGGCACTGTATAGTCGATAATATATTACTGGTATAATTCAGAAAGATTGAGAGATCGATCCAGGCGAGCTTTTGGGCGGTACATGGTTTTCTACGTATGGTTACATATCGTTCGTATCGTACTACGGCACGCAATGTAACTGGTAGTTCTGTAATACAAATCGCCTGTATTCGTAACGATTCAATATTTAATAGCTGATCCTAATCTGTAACTTGGCTGCTATGACCGGTTATCTGTGGCGTAGTTAATTAGATCTGCGGCGGTTGTGTCACTGGGAGTTACGCTCGTTACCACTGTACATCGCCAGCCGTCTGTGTTCCTCATTTGTCGCTACCTTGTCGCCGTCAATTGTCGCTTATCGTCTTTCATTTGTCGCCGTCAATTGTCGCTTATCGTTTCTCATTTGTCGCCCTCGTTTGTCGCTTAGCGCCACCCATTGCCGTCCTCGTTTACATATCACGTCCCATTTGTCGTAGTTCCTACTATTTTGCCATTTATCGTTTGTCGTAGTTTCTGCTTGCTTTTGTTGGATTGCCGCGAGTTGCAATGGATAAACTACCAACAGAGGTTCTTATTCTTATATTCCAAAACTTGGATTCCGCCAAAGAAGCAGCACAATGCTCTCAAGTTTGCACCCGGTTCAGAAATACCCTCACGACTCACGACGAATTAATATACGGTCCCACTGGCATCTCCAGACACAATTACAAGTGCTACTGGCCATGTGACAGCGAAACGTGGAAAAGTGCTGCCATCAGATCCGTCATGACAGACCTTGCTCTAAGCCACTACTGGTTCATTGAATACGAAGACATTGAACAAAATATTGAGCCACCCATTGATTGCTGGAGCCAGTACGAGCAAGAAGGCATAAAAATGATTCAGGCTGTTGACATCATTGGCGAATGGGAGCGTTGGCCCAGTAGCAGCGATATTCTCTATTTATACCATCATGGCAGCCTAATTGTGCTTGATCTAAACAACGGCGAGTTTGGCATGGCCGACTGTCCTGAGAAAATGAGAATTCAGCCCGCCCAGAATGGCTGGGCCACAGCTGAGCTGCCCTACCTGAATAAGCCCCACAAGTACAAATGTGCTGACGAAAAAGGGCTGCGCAGGACGCAATTGTTGCGTAATGATCGGTTAGGCTACTCCGATATCATGATCGATGAAGCAGATTTGTCAAAGGTCAGAATTGGTGTGTCAGCCCCCAATGAGGTCGTCGAATTCACTTGGACGGGCAACGTGGAGCTTCGTTATGAAGAGACTCAACTGAACAATCGATACGTCCTGGTATTTTGGCATCACCGCATTACCATTTATGAACCAGCAGTAGACCCTTCTCCGATCGTCACACGCAGCCTTGATGGACTGGAACTTGATGTCGGAGAATCCCAATTCCTGCTCACTGATAGTCATATCATTGCACTCCACGGGCCCTCAAGAACTCTGTACTCATGTCGGCTGAGCGATTTCCTCAATGGTCCGGAGGGGACGACCATAGACTGGCACACGTTATTGATGTTCGACGAGGAGTACTCGAACTTTGACTGGAAATTTGTCCGAGAATTTACAACGGAAAGTGCAGTTATACTTATTGGTGTTGCGCCCATCGATTACTTTATATTACCTTCCATTGCCTGTGTTATCCCGCTTGACAAGATCGCCAAGCCAACTGTCTACTGCCAATTGAACGACTCTGCGTTTTGGGTCTTGCACAAGTCGGGCATAATCTCCCATGTGACCCGGTCCGCTTTCGAGCAACTGGCTACTCTGTACCGCCAGCTTGATCTCACGGGCATGGTCCCCATTGAGTCGATTTCAATCCTGTAACGGGTAATTTTTTGGGTAGTTCGTTTAATCATCTATGCTGGTTATGTGATAGCTATACAATGCGGCCGCTGGTGCGGTCCCAGTCGTACCCGAGCACCCTCCCCACCTGGGCGACAACCTGCCACAACCGCTCCACCAGCACCTTGGCGAGCCCCGAGGAGCGCCTTCGCGCCTTGGCCGCACCGGACTCGTCCTCGTCGGTCTCGACCGAGGTCGGGAGCACCATGTCGCCTGCGCTGAGGCTGATGAAGAGCGCAAACGGAATCATCCACACGCAAATGCCAAAAAAGGACGCGACCTGCGCAAACGGCGGGTGCGTCGGCCCGCTGTAGTGGGGCCGTTCCCTAAGAATCGCGTACGGCGGCAGCGCGGGATCAGAAAAGTGCCGGAACCACAGCCAGTGGTTGAGCGCGGCGAGCACGCAGCTCGCAATGAAGGTCGAGCTTTTGAGGCTGATGTACGGGAACCGGTGCAGGTTCTGCAGGTACACGACATGCGCGACGATGGAGAACGCCGTCAGCTTGAAGGGGAACCCGTCGCCAATGAGCAGCGCAACGTGAAGCGCAATGATGGTGTAAATCAGCCGCGTAAGCAGCTTCTTGGTGAACACCGTGTACTCTTCCACCAGCTCCGACAGGTAGTACAGGCCGCATGCAATGGCCATTGTCAGCGATACGAACGCGCCGGCCGTGCCTGCCCATGACAGCAGTAACAGAATCATCGTTGACTAGATTGGCTACTCGATCCCGGCTGCAATGTGTGTTGTTGTCCCTTCTCCCAATTGACACAACGTTGGTATATTTAATGCTTTGCCGTTAAATCACTGAACTTGGGGGGCGGGCCCCCAGGATCACTCGGTAGGGGTAACGCCGTGCGTTCAGGGGCATAGATGCCTCTCACGTGACCACATGCATACTCTGAGCGCGGACAGGCACTACCGAGCGCACTGATAACGAGCGTAAGCGGGTGCCCACAGTCTCAAAGCGACAATACACGCCGTCGCTGGCGCGTCAACGGCCGCCCTCGTGCCAGTGGCGCTGGTGCCCCTCGCTGGCGGTGGCAGCAATTCCGGGGCGGTACGCCGCCCAAACAGGAAACAGGCGCGCCAAGAGAATCCCGGGACCGGAATCAAGTGACGACCCGATGAGCCGCGGGTGGGTCGGCCGGTGGAGATGCGCTGACGGGCGGTGAGCCTGCAAGGGGAGCGGTATGCATGGAAAAGGCCTCTATTATCTCGTGTTCGCCTCTAGAGTGTATATCAACCCATTCTTGCGCGCAGGAGATGGAAGTCGTCCCGCCCGGCTGGAAGAGTTTGCAGAATATTTTTGTCAGCTCATCAGTCTGCCCCCTTGTCTCAGCGAACGCCTCTCCATAACTTTTGGCACCACACAACAGCCATCTGGCCAGCTCGCTCGAGTCTTTTGGTAGTTTTTAGTCTTTTTGGTCGGCCTTTGTTGGTGGAGGGAACCATGGAGCCCACGCCAGCACAGGACATCCCCGTCAGCGCCAACCCCGACGTGGACTGGCTTGCCAGGGGCAACTCGCTGAGTTATCGCGACAAGGGTAAGTATTTTGTCGGTCTGAGTGGCGGTCACTGACAGCGTAGCGTCGGAAATGCGCCAGAAAAATCGGGCTCGGTCGGCGTCAATGCCGCAGAGACCTAACCTGGCCAAGGAGAAGAAGGAGCCGCTGTCGCCCGTGCGACGGAGCTCGACGTTTGGGTCCCAGGAGACCCAGGCGACTAAAAGCAGGGCCCAGCAGGAAGTTCTCTCCAAGAGCCCGCCAGGGTCCGCCGCTTTTAACAATTACAACTTTCTAGACAGCCGTGTCGTGAGCGACTCGGACCGCCGGCCGTCCTCCCCGCCGAACAAGCTCTCCGGGTGGTTCCACAGCTTCAGCTCAAAGTTCCACTCGCCGTCTCCGGCGGCGGCGACGGCGACTTCGCGGCTTTCGGAGTCGCTCCGGCGGGCGCAGTCCGAGACGCCGAACGGCGGCTCCCTGGAGCCGTCCCTGTCGCCGGAACCGCCGCGGACAGCGTCGCCCAAGGTAAATACAGACTTTTACTTGCCCAAGGCGGACTCGCCAAAGTACAGCGGATCGCTTATGAACAAGCTGCGGCGGCTGTCGACGCCGTCGCGGTCCTCGCTGGTTACGCCGCAGGGCGCGCCGCAGGGCACGGCAATGGTTACCAGCGAGGACGTTCGGCAGAAACGGGTCGTGCTCGACCCGCCCGCCGCTCATCTCGATCCGCTGCATACAACGGCTGCTGCAGTGAGTGCTCCGGGGACCGGTGCGGCTGTAGTGTCCGACAATGCGTCTTCGTCGAGCGGGTCCTCTGCCAAGGCGTCGCTGGAGTCGGCCACTACTGCGACTACGGCGGGCCACCACCTCGGAGAAGACGAGGACGGCATTGCATTTGCGCTGCCCAAGCGGGTGGCGTTTGCCAGGGAGGTGCTGCTCACAGACCCGCCGCAGCAGATCCCGTCGCGCAACCCCAAGCCCGGCAACATTTGCGTAGGCGCCAATGGCGAAATCACCAGAGCCCGGCCGTCGGTGACAGCGCCAATTGGGTCCCCTCCGTGCGCAATGGCGCACAATCCGCACTACTACTTGCCCAAGCACTACGCGCAGGCGGCGGAGCTGGCGCGCCAGAACGCTTTCGAGGCCGCTGTGCGCGTCGCAAACGCCGTAAGGCACGGCGGCGGCGGCGGCGCGTCCGAGCGCCAGAACTCAGTTGGTGGCATGCTCAAGTCCAAGTTCCTCGGCCACCAATCCGCCGTAGACGTGGCCATTGACCCGGAAAGTGTCGATGTGGACACTTTCAACCTCAGTACCTCCCCGACAATAGACACCCCCATGCATAAACAGCAGCATGATGAAGAGGACGAATTAGAGGATGGCCCTCACGTAGAGGGCGACGAAACGACGCCAGACCCGACCTTGGAGGAGATATACACGCGGTGTTGCCACCTGCGAGAGATTTTGCCCATTCCAGCGACACTCAAGCAGCTCAAAGGAAAAGAGGCCCCGCTGGACATGATCCGTATGGTTAACCCGCGCCCGACAATGATTGAGATTCTTTCGTTCAGCGACTTTATCAGTGTCGTGCCCGTGCATCTGGTCATTCTCGACAACGCCACTCTCTCCGCAGAAATGCTGCGGGTGATTCTGACGTGCATCAAGTCCAGCTCTTTCCTGTACAAGCTATCGCTGAAAAACGTTTTGCTCGAGGACGACAGCAGCTGGTCCGCGGTGTGTGCTTTTCTTGCCGCCAACACTTCGCTCATCCGCCTCGATCTCAGCATCCAGATTGACTCCAAACGGACCAAGATCAAGCCCGGCACCTCGCGTGCCACGGCTAATTGGTGTGCTCTTGGCCGCGCCATTACTGCGCGCGGTGGAATACAAGAGCTGCTTCTCAATGGCTGTATGGTACCTCACGAGCGCCTCGACGAGTTGCTCAAGGGAGCATGCTCGATTGGCACGCGGCGGCTGGGGCTTGCCCTCAACGGGCTCGAAGAGGACGACATTGCCAGCGTCGGCGAGTGGATGGAAAAAATGGGCACGGACTGTGAAGGCGTCGATCTCGGCGGCAACGACCTTTCCAAGTGCTGGGACCGGGTCATTGACGTTGTTGAAAACACGAATATTCTGCAGCTATCGTTCAACAATACTGCATTGGGCGATGTAGCCACGGCTACTCGACTGCTGGAGACTCTGGTTAGGGACGAGCGGCTACGGTTCATTGACCTGTCGTCCAACCCGGCTATTTTCCCTGGGATCGTGCCCAAGTTGGTCGAGATACTCCCCAAGCTCAAAGACTTGAGGCGAATCCACCTCGAGTCGAACGACCTGGGCCCCGACGAAGTTGTGCGGCTCTCTGAGGCGTTCCACAAGTGCCAGCATCTGCTTCATATCAGCCTTTTGCATAATAGACGCATGAACAGCACTGCCTGTGCGGCGATTGCGACCGCGGTGGACATTTCCAACTCGATATACGCGGTGGAAATCGACAGTGACTTGGTCATTCCAGCGATCCAGCGACGCCTGACCCATTTCGGCCTTGTGAATATGGAACGCCAAGTCGCTGGCAAGATCGAGGAGCACAAGAACGAGCTCAAAGACTTTGACAATGACAAGGGCGACCTGGTGGAGACAGCGCGCGAGCTCAGCAAGGCAGTGGCGGAGATTTTGACCTCAGAGAGGGACTGCGGATACAGCAACTGTACGCTTGTGGCGCAGACGATGGTCAAGCGGTGCCGTACTGTGCGCGAGTGGATCCACGATGCGCTCGGTGAGCTGTTCCAGGAAAAGAAGACGCAAGGGCTGGACACGGAGTCCAAGGAGAAGCTCATCAAGCTGGTATACATGGACGGCAAGCTGGAAAAAGTGCTCAATTGGTACGATCAAATCGTGGAGAAGATCCCGTCTGGAGATTTGTCGCTGAGGAACCCGCATGTGTCGGATCATCTCAACGGCATTGTACAGTCTGTGTATAATAATAGTGCCACGGTCGAAAATCCGTCGCACCCCGACCTCCAGGTGAAGCCCATGGCCGACACGCTGGTGCGACGGCCTTCGAGCACGTCGCTGCACGCTAAAGCGCAAGAGGTTGAGGAAGGTGAACTGCACAAGTTTGGTACGTTTATCACTTCGCACCCGGATTCGGAGGATGTAGCGGCGCAGATTAGAGGGCGGCCATCTGGCGAGCAGCTGCGGCGGGCCATTCTCAGTGCCAAGGGCGACAAAACGGTGAGTACCCTAATTGAACACATCAAGTCTACGCATGGCGTTGAGTTTGACAAGGTGATGGGCAGCTTAGACAGTTACATGGAGGACGACAAAGCTGATGGCGCGGAGCTCAAAAAGACCCCCTCCAACGAGACCCTTGACGATGAAACGTTGGACTTGGTGGTCAACGATCTTGCTCGTGTGCTTTCTCACGACTAACCATATTTATTAATGTATTTTACGACCGTACCATCACTTCTCCACTGTAAAATATTGCGGATCAATTGACGCCCATTCACTGCGATACTGCTGCTTATGTCACATTCAGTCCATTACTACTGGCATAAGTCGAGCCAAACGACGTTGACTGGATAATTGGGATTAATGTCGCGTGTTAAGAATGAAGAAGTGCTTTTTATTACAAGATTACAAAGAGATGATTTTTTTACTCCTCCTGGGCTCGGAAGGCAGCAATCTTCTGCTTGATGTTCTCCTCCTTCTCGGCCTTGGTGAGCTTTCGCTGGAGGTTCTTGCCAGAAACCTTCTTGTACTCGTCCTTGGACTTCTTCTCGGTGATGACAGCCTCTGGAGACTCTCGGATCTTCTCGTGAGCCTCAGTGTACATGTCCTCAAGAGCATCGGCGTCAAGGTCGTCGTCAAGGTAGCCCTTGAAGAGCTGCTTGTATCGCTCCTCATCATCATCGGCAAGCTCCTCCATGTACTCGGAAACGTGGCCACCGACAATGTAGTTTCGGAGGGTCTCAGAGTCGAGCTCCTGGGTCTCAATGTCGTAACCTGGGAGTCGCTTTGGAGAGTGTGGAACGTAGAGACCACCGTCGGAGGCACCCTTCATGACGGCGAAGCACTTGTTACCAGTGGTGGTTCGGGCAAGACCAACGTCCAAGAAGACCTTGAATGGTCGTGGGCCGTCCTCAACAGCCTCGGTGAGCTGGTACTCGCCAGACTGCTCCTCGTCACCAGCGTACTGCTCATCGAGACCGAGCTTCTTGAGGGCTCGTCGGGCAATGAGCAGACCAACGGCGTAGGCGGCGGACCAGTTGGTCAGACCGTGGGTGATGCCGTATCGTGGGAGCTCGTGGGCGTAGGCAGCGGTGAGCACGACATCGCCAGAGATCTGGGAAGACACAATCTGGGCGGTGATATCCTTGTTGGAGAATCGGACGACCAGTCGGTACTTTGGCGAAGCGTACTTGGCCTTGTGCTGGGTGACCAATCGCTTTCGGGCGTAGTAGTCGGTCTTACCCTCCCGTCGTCGTCGGTATGGGGTCTGGAATCGCGAGTGGTACGCAGAGGTCTTCTGGATCTTCTGGAAAGGCATTTTTGGGTTGTCGAATGTCGTCGTTCGGTCGAAATGTCAGCGGTGAGATTTTTCACCTTGTCGTTCCGCCGCGGGCCCCTTTGGTGCGGCTGTGCAATTTTCTCGGCAGTTGGGATCGCGCGCGCGCAAGAATGGGCAAAACCCTCATATCGTGACTTTCCGTTTTGGGACATTAGGGCTACCCTTTTTTTTAGATAAAACGCGGCGCCCGGGATAGACTTTCCTTCTCCCCAAGAACAAATTTGTAAGTACAGATGGAGGAGAGGATTTAAATGATGATATCCATTGGTCCGTGTTGATGAGGAGGAAGTAAGACCCCTCTGAATGAATACAAACCCAATTAACTTTCACTTTTCCTGACTATCCTCGTTTTGTGGTTATTGATCTCACTAACAAATCTAGCGTTGATCTTTATTGAATGATCTCGAAATATTATGGAAAATTGAACCATATTCTACGTACACGTGTAATCTTATTTATGTAATTACAATTTGATTTGTGTCATGTTTGACAAATCTGACAGTTCTATGGACGTGTTTCCGGTATTATCGGTAGGTATATTTTGTGAATCACCACACTGAGTACCTGTTTATATATTCCAATGGTTGGTAAATCTGTCAGTTCTACGGCATGAATGATTAGCCGTGATATATTCGTAACCGGGACATGCTTTTGCCGGCTACAGTATGAAGGGGTTGATAAGATCAATGGTAATCTATCATAATATACAAGAATAAATACGATCATCGCAACTGGTGCTGGACAGCCATTGAGTGCTGTGGCATGGGCTTGCGGCCAGCAGGGCTCTTGAGGGAGCTCGCATGACTGTGAAGGGTCGGGCTCATTGTTGGGCTCTTCAGAGTAGGGCTTTTAGGGTTAAGCTGGGCCATGAGCCCCCGCCCTTCAAACTGGGTCGGCGAAATAGCAGACTTTGCAAGCAATGAGTTGGGCGTGAATGCATGGTAGCTGTCTGCAACGTTGGCCTGGTGCTGGTGGTGGGCAGACATTGCCTTTTGCGCCTTCTTGTCGTAGTGGGCCCCCAACAGACCCGACTTGGAAAACTCTGACGCACCAGGAATAGACCCAATGAGGTTCGTTGGCTTGGGCTGCAGACTCAGCTTGGCCAGCGGAATCTCCTCCTCCCGCGCGACGGATATCAGGTTCGTCTGGTCGAGCACCTTGCCACTAAGCACCTGCTGGTACGCCTTGACCTGTTTGTCGACAAACTGGGTGCGCATTGAGAAAAAGTTGTTTCTCAGAATCTCGTACTCGGTCTGCGAGTCCACAGCCATGTGGATGAGCGCATCCGATTTCTCCATGAAAAAGTCCGGTGACTGCTGCGAACGCAGACACCACCACCACATTCCCTTGCCCGGTCCGCCGTTGGATGACGAAGTAGACGGCGCCGCCGTGGACTCATAAATGTCAAATTCGTTGACAATGAGCTGGCGCAACTCGCGCCCGCCTTCACGCTTACGCAGCACCAGGACGCCAGAGCTGATATCCAGCCAGCCCTTGCGCCAGTCGCCGCCAGGGCGACGGTAGTAGACTTTGCCGTGGTATGTAGGGCCGTCCTCGAGGTTTATGATGTCGCGCCGCGGCACGAGCGACGCAATTGACTTTGAGTCGAGCTTGCGGGTCGAGGGCGTCACTTCAATGTAGTTCTTCGACACCGTCTCCCACGACTCGCGAATGTGCCGGACAAACTCCTGTCCGCGCAGCGGACGCCGGATTCTGGCTTCCTCGCACACCTCCCACAGCATGTACTCGCTTACCGACTCTTCGTACGTGAGCTCGTAGCGGTGGTCGCTTACGAGCTTCTCCAGCACGTCCGAGGCCTGCTGGTCGTCCGAGAGCTCTTTGATGACCGTCTGCGTCGGCAGCCGGACGGGGATTTGGTACGCCTCTGATTTTCGCACGCTCGTTTCCGCGACCGCCGCCGCAGGGTGCGCGGCGCGCGGTTCTGTGCGGCGCGTGCGGCTTTGCGTTCGAGCCGCGCGCGGCTTTTCTGCGCTAAAGTTCCTCAGCGACCGCGACCGCGACTGCGACCGGGCGCGGGCCGGCTCGCGCGCCGAGCGCGTCGATTTGCTGCGGGCGACCTCGCCAGAGGGCCGGCTGGGCCTGTACTCTGTCTTGGTGTACTCGGGGAACACAATGTCCTTGGGGTCCGGCGATTTCTGGTAAAAGTGCTGGTTGTAGTTGTCTGAGAGCACGCCGCCGCTGAACATGTGGTCCGAGTGGGGGCTCCCGAGGTAGTCCTCCTTCTCGAGCGTAACCAGCTCGTCGATCCCCGGGGTGAAAGAGAGATTGCTCTCGTTCGATCCCTGGTACAGCGCGGGGGACGACACGTCACTTTGGAAGAAGGGCGAGGTTGGGTGGGACGATGGGGTCGTGTAGTCCGCGGTGAGCGGCGAAGGGCTGGCCATTCCGGCGCCTTGGAGGTCTGTGGCCAGCTTGAGCTGGGGCTTCTTGTCCGTACGCCTCTTGCGGTACCGCGTCGGCGTCTTCTTTAGCTCCGCCATGTCTACACAGAATATCGAGACCGGCAATCTACGTTTAATATACCTTTGGTCGCTGTACCTGCCGAACCTTTTTTTTTTTATTCGCTGATTTTGAGTGGGTCTTAGCGGGAGTTGAATGGAATGTCGTACGCTGTTTCAACTTTTGCAGCAACTGGGAATGGAATGAAGCATCGGTAGCGGGCCGCATATGTGCTCCTGCAGCTGCCTACCCTGTATTGCGATTCATTACGGGCTATGGGCTTGCTAAGTCTGTTATCAGCGATAGCAAGGCAGTGCTCGAGCCACAGTTCCAGTCTTGAGGCTCGAGCGCGGTATTAATTGCGCCTTGGTACCATTTGCTGCGCTTTGTTACGCTTGCTGTGCCCTGCTGTGCCTTGTTACGCTGTTGGGAGATTGGTTACGGAGCGGGAATGAATCTATTTGTTCCTATAATAGGCAGAGCAAAGTCTGGAAGCAATGCAATTATTGATGCAGAGAGTGGATGAACCGCACTATGCCCTTGGCCAGAGCGGGCCCGTCTTGGGGCAGTGCGGCACGCGAGTGGAACTCGTTGGCCGTCTCGGCATCGAATACGCCCGCCGCCTGCCGCGTCTCAATAATGGAGTCCACCGTGAACGCGGTAAACTCGGGGTGGCCCTGGAATGTAATGAGTGATTTGGGGCGGTAGAACCCTTGCACTTTGCAAACGTCGTTCGACGCAAGCAGCTGCGTGTCCGCTGGCAGCTCGTGCACAATGTCGCGGTGCATCTGCTCGATGACAATCTTCTCCCCAAGCTCGGGGAACAATTCCTTGCCCAGCGCAGTCGGGTAGATGGTCGTTGCGGCAACCTCCCACCCCTTGTCGTTAGGCCCGACTGGCGCGCCAAGCGCCCTCGCGGCGATCTGGTGCCCAAAGCAAATGCCCACAACGCCTACGCCGTCCGCGATCGCCTGTCGGGTGTACTCGACCAGCCGCACGATCCAGTCCGTGTCGTCGTAGCTGTTGTGCTTGGATCCCGTGATGAGCACACAGTCTGGGCGCTCGGTGGGGAACTCCTGCCGGTCGACAATGTTGTAGGCGGTCACTTCCCAAGAGGCGTCCAGGCCCGCGTCGGCCAGCAACTGCTTGAAGATGTCGCCGTAGGTGCCGCTCTTGGCGTACACTGCTGGCACTGGGGTGTCCGTCTCGAGAATCGCGAGCTTCATGATATTTGTATAGGTTGCCAAGTTTAACCGCCGCTGCACTCCCCACTCCACTTCCCGCCCACCCCACCTTCTAACCGTTTGGTAGCAGTTTTGTTACTCTGCTGGGAGAAGTTGTAACACTGTAACCGCCGACCTGCTAGTTTGTTATCTCTCTCGGCAGGAACCACTACTTTTGAACGCGCTATGCATGATAATGCAGATAACAGAACATTAATACTCTATACACAGGTGTAATACATATTAGTTAGTAAACAAATCGTTAGATGCCATTGTCGGCGCAGCTAAACGAGCCGCCTACAGTGCCGTCGTTAAAAGCGTCGATAATGGCCTGGACCGTGGCGTAGGTGCCCGGGCCAAGGATGTAAAAGCCCATGAAAATGAAAAACACGTTCAAGGCGAGCTTGGCCTTGCCCCACGCTGACAGCTGGTGGATCCACCCTTCGCCAAACTCCTGGCGTCGCAGCTGGATGAAGGCAACGCCCCAGAAGACGTAGCCAAACCAGCAGTCAAACAGCGCACTCATAAGACTCAGCAAAGAGCCGAAAATAGGAATTGCCTCGGCAATAATAAACCCAACAATCCAAGTCGACAAGAGAATGGCCGCCCAGGCGATCCAGCCGACCGCCGTGTTCGAGGAAACGTGCCGGGTGCCCCTAAACATGCGGAAGAAGATGAACCGCGAAGTAACCGAGGCATACAGCACGCCGAGAAAGATGATAGCAGGAACGGAAAAGCTGAAAGCAATCTTCTTGAAGTTCCCCTGCAGAGCGCCGTACGCCGGCGAGGTAACGTACTCGTTGCCAACGTAGACGTAGATGACTACACCGGCAATAGAGTAGAGCACCACCTCGGCAATGTTGACAATGTAAAGCGACTTCTTAAAGTCCCGCGGGTCCCGCATCTCGGCAATAAACGACGGGTACGTGATCTGGCCCACAAAAGTGAACACAATGTTGAGGAACGCATTCATGCCCTGGACATAAGTGGTGCCCTTCTGAGGCCAAAGACTCCACGTGACTGGGACCGTGGGGTCGTACTTGTTTGGAGCCGACTGGACGCCTGCAAAGATGATGCACAGCAACAGAGCAGTAATCTGAGTGACGGCAGAAAACGTGCAGATGTATGACAGCGACGAGAAGGTTCGGGGCAGAGATGCGACAAACGACACCAACGCGACGATAACCGCGTACACAATGGTGCAATGGCCGTGGTCCGTCATTGTGTTGAGGTACTCTGCACCCGTAAGAATGTGGAGGCCCTGGATGAACGTGTTATTGAGAAGTAGGCACGCAGCAGTGAACCACCACACCCATCTCTTGTTCCAAAAGAGCCGCTGGCCAATGTCACAAATATCAAGCACGTCTGGGTTCTTGAGGCAGAATTCCCAGATAATGAGGCCCGTGTAGAGTGTCGTGAACGACACAAAGACGGTGAGAATAAGGCCTGGGATGATACCTAGGGTAGCAAAGCTGGCCGGGAACGACAGCATTGCCAGCGATGCGTACTCGCACATGAGAAGGGCAGCGGTCTTGAAGTAGCCACAGGTTCGGTACTTGATTTCGTTATTTTCCTCGGCTGCGAGCTGTTCAACTAGGTAGTTCTCTAACGAGCCCTGCTCTCGCGACGCAAGGCTCTCCACATCCTCATCAAAGGGAGGCGAGGAGACCTTATCCTGTTTGCTCATTTCTATAATAGCCCTGGTATCGATCTATGCGATCTATTATGTCCAATCTCTAAAAAATCGTGATAGAGTTTGCTTAGGCTCTGCTAAGTTAGTAGGGGCGATAGGGCCAATCTCGACAAAAGATGGTGGGTATGCAAGGCACAGACGGATCGCTGGGGCTCTTATATATTATATAGACTCCTTTTTTAATCTAATAAACGTTTTTCCTCGCACATTTTGCCGAATGGCTTATGCAGCACGCTTTCGAGGGATTTGCTGGACGTCTGGCGATGTCTTAACGTCCACTGCAAATGTTGATCTTGAACGAGATTACTTTTTCGTTACCGCATTACGCCTGCTGTACTCGTCCAGCCATTGCCGAGGGTTAAGACAGTAGGAGACAATGCCTTCTCCATATGGAAGATCATTACGCCTCGAAACCGTGCCATAAAAGTCTTGAAAAGTCTTGCCCACTTATTAGGGCCCCCGAGGAGCAATACTGCTCTCAAAGCCTCCAAAGAATTGTAGAAAACTCTACTCAGACGTTAAAAAAAAATAAGGGCCGATCACAGTTTACAGCCCTAATGCAAAACGTATTGTCCTGCCGTGCATCTTATGACTGTATCAAGGGTCTTGGGTATTAACGATGATGTCATTTCAGGTGGTCCCAAATGTGAGCGTCGCCCCCGTAATTTTGTGGTGTAAATGCTGATTATCGGTGAAACCGCATCACTCCACTGGCTCGAAAACCCATTCCAGAAGAACCCCTCATGAGAGTACAATAGCAAAAAAATTAATCGCCATAACCTATACCAGAGATGTACCTTGCAGAGCTGGCTTCAGACAATGATCGCAAAAGAAGCTTTTTAAGTGGCCGAGAGAAAAGCAGCCGGATTACCGCATTGGGAGCATTGCATATGGCGCCGCACACTACTGTACCATGGTGAGAGAGCAACGCAAGATCACGTACTTTATACGCCATTGCGAACGCCAAACGGTAGTAAACCTTAAATACTGCTCCAGGGAAGAGCTTGAGGAAGAGCGGGTATTTATATATGAACAGAAGCAATGTTAGGGAATAAATAAAAAGTACTAGACGCCGTTGCTGGCGCATGTAAAAACGCCGCTTGTATTACCATTGCGGAAGTTGTCAATGATGCTCTCCACCGTGGCGTAAGTGCCTGGGCCCAGAATGAAGAGCCCCAAGACGATCATGAGTATATTGCAAGCTAGAACAGACTTGCCTTTCCAATCAAGCCGCTTGTACCAACCCTTGCCTAGGTCCTCGCTCTTCATCTGAATGTACGCTACGCCCCAGAAGATGAAGCCAAAGAAGGAAATAAACAGCGCAGACATGATGGAAAGAATATCATTGAAGGTTGGAATCGTCGAAGCAATGATAAAAGCAACGATCCACTGACCAAGCAGAATCGCGATCCAGCTGCCCCATCCCAGCCAAGTGTTCTGGCTCAAGTGCCGCCGGTTATTCTTGAACAAGTTGAACATAATGAACCGACCCGTCACCGCGGCGAAAAGACAACCCAGGAACACAATGGTCGGCACGGTGAACGAGAAGGCGATCTTCTTGTAGGTGCCATTGAGAACGCCGACTGCGGGTGAGGTCGTGTAGAGGTCACCAGCATAAACATAAATGATCGAACCAATGAGAGAGTACACGACAAGCTCGCACACCGCAATGAGCCACAGCGCCTTGGGGAAGTCCCGCGGCTCCTTCATCTCGGCAATGAACGATGGATAGGGAATGAGCCCGACAAACAGGAACACAATATTGAGCATGGCGTTCATGGCGTCTACAAAAGTCGTACCGTCAGGGGGAAGCCAGCTGTAAGTCACAGGGCGCCCATCATATCCAAATGGATGGTCCTGGATACCTGCGAAGATGAGCGTGAGCAGAATGGCAATGAACATGGTCACCGCAGCAAACACAGACAGATACGAGAACGCCGAGAAAGTCCGCGGCATTGAGAAGAAGAAGCATGCAATTGTCGTCACGACCGTGAAAATCACCGTGCAGAGCGCGTGGTTAGACATGGTGTTGAGGTATTTGGCCCCCGTGAGCACATGCAGGGACTCGATGAAGATGTTATTGAGCACGAAGGCAACCGCAGTCAGCAGCCATGCCAGCTTGCTCCCACCACACAGCTTCCTGCCGACATCGCAGAGATCTTGTACATCGGGGTGTCTGAGGCAGTACTGATGCAAAATGAGCGAGGCATAAAGGGTCACAAGCGAAAAAAAGGCAGTGATGAGGAGCGCCGCTAGCAACCCCAAAGTCTGGAAACTCGATCCGAACGACAGGGCCGCCAGGCAAATGTACTCACTGCCCATAAGCCCAGCGATTTTGTACCAGCTGCAAGTTCGGTATTTGATATCATTGTTAACCTCCTCTGCGATCTGCTGCTGGACGTAGACCTCGAGATAGTCCTTTTTCTCGAGGCTCGAGGAGTCGTTGAACTCCACTGCGTCCTGGATGTGGTCTTTGGACATGGTGAAGAAAAAAATTTCAGTCTTGTACGAGATATTCGAGATATATCAAGTGCAAGTAGAGTCATTATATATACGGCATGTCTGCCCTGGCGGAGGTAGGCAACCGCAAGGCTACACGAACCCCACTGTATACCCCTATATCCAGCGAGATACGCGTACGATCTGTCTAACCCTCATGCTCTTAGCAGGCCCGAAAGCCGCGATATCGTCGTCGAATGTCATCGGTAGTGCAGTTCCGGTACATCTCTCGCAGACGAGTTCTGTTTTAGGACTGATTTCTCCGCCCAACGGGGTAGGCGACCCCGGAAAGGAGCTAATCGCGGTTATCACTGACCGCGGAAAGTGCGATAAGGCGAGTTTAAACTGCAAGCTGCGATTACGTTGCTCCAGCTTTGACCGTCATTTGTTCATTCCAGCCAATCGTGCTGCTCATGTTCTGATAATCGTTTAGACACACCGTTGGACGAGCAGAAAATTCAATCTTGCGTGCATTGCTAATGAGACATCCGACCTGGGCGGGGGTCAACTTTTGCCCACTCTCTAGACAATTTGATCACTCTCAAGGGTTTGGCCACTCTATCATTCTCCAGCGTTCGCTATCAGGTCTCTTGGACTACCAGGTAATATTCTCTCAATTGTGTGCTCCAGCTACTGTTGGTATTACCTCCGCCGCAGGCCCCCCCCCTCTGGCGTAAGTTGGTAGGAGGTAAGCCATAGGAATGGATCTCGCTGTAACTAGCATTCCCCATACAGTAGTACCCAATTCCCGCAACAAGCCGGTAACAGCTATCAGTTACCTCCGCTGCAGGCCCTTCGCCGCGTCGCAAGCGCTAAAGCTATCATTGTAGATTGCTAACTTGGCGGAGTTCCATGTTGGACTCGAACTCTGCGAATGTTTGAAATTTACGCTGATTAGCTGAATAAGTTTTGTCAAGACTTGGTTCCATTGCTGGGCTGGGGTTAATAAGTGTGATGTCTAGTCCTCCGCAAAGATCTAACCATACCCTGATTGAAGCTGTATAACGGTATGATCCCGTGGATACCCGAGGAATGATTACACTGGAACTGTCTACAAACTTAAAGCAATTGTAGTTGGAAAAGTTACAGGTCTATATGTACATGATACATTTAAACACCGTAAGTCTCTTGATATTCGGGATAAAGTTTTACTTGGGCCCAAGCACTACGTATCCTGTGGAGGTTCAACGTTTCGCAACGCTTATCAACAGTCTTTCAAAACCGTTATGATCAACGGCGCGAAGGCACCAATACTCACCGCTACTAGTACAGCTCGTAATATACGATAACACGAGATGTGGCTGGTCAGCAACAATACACTGCGGAATAACCTCGTTGCTGTTTTAGTCAGCCCTTGTCTGCGTGATACACCCCTTAGTCGAACTTTAATAATGGGTTAGTGATGCCGCCCGGCCGGCCAGCCACGCGGGTTTAGTAATGATATATAAGCCCAGCTCCACACCGCGGAGAGCTGGAGATGATAAATATCGCGCGAATTTCGTCCAAAAGTGTGCTAAGAACCACTAATTTTGGGCTCATTCATCTGAGAAGAAGCATTCGACTGAAATCCACAATGACTACTCCAAACCAAATTGTCAAGGGCGAATTCAAGCGACAGGTGTCGGCCTTTCGTGACGTGATTTCGCCAGACCCGGCTGCAAAGTTCCCGGCCGAGAAGGGCCGGTACCACCTGTACATTCAATGGGCCTGCCCGTGGGCGTCGCGGGTCATGATTGTGCGGGCGCTCAAGGGGCTTGAGGACATCATTTCGGTCGACGTTGTGTCGCCGTTCCTTGACGAGCGGGGCTGGCACTTTGACGCCGACTACAAGGACTCGGTCAATGGCAAGGAGCTGCTTATGGACGTTTACAAGTCGGTGGAGCCAAACTACGGTGCGCGGCCGACTGTGCCTACTCTGTGGGACAAGAAGACCAACACCATTGTGAGCAACGAGTCGTCGGAGATAATTCGGTTCCTCTACACTGCGTTTGATGACTTGATTGCGCCGCAGTACAAAGGTGTGACTTACTACCCAGAGGAGCTGCGGGCCAAGATTGACGAGCTAAATGCATGGACCTATGACGAGATCAACAATGGCGTGTACAAGTCTGGCTTTGCGACTACCCAGGAGGCGTACGAGAAGAACGTGGTGACGCTGTTTAAGGCCCTCGACCGGTTTGAGGGTATTCTGAAGAACTCTGAGGGCCCGTATATCTTTGGTAAGACGCTGACTGAGTCGGATATTCGACTCTACGTGACCATTATTCGGTTCGACCCGGTCTACGTGCAGCACTTTAAGTGCAACATTCGAATGATCCGAGATGGCTACCCGGCCATTAGCAAGTGGCTGCAGAACCTGTACTGGAACCATGAGGCGTTCCAGAAGACGACTAAGTTTGACCAGATCAAGACGCACTACATGGGCAGCCACAAGGGGATCAATCCGCATGGCATTATTCCAGTTGGTCCAGTTCCAAACATTTTGCACTTGGATGCTTAATTAATGCATTATTTAACAATTTATTAATAGCTTTTTCTCCATTCAACCTCTCATTACGCCGTTGCTACATGCAGTACTGTAGTAACACTGTAATTGCCAAAGCCTCATGTTCTCGTTACAACGTAGGCTTTGTTACACTGCAGCAATTGCTTGCTTTTAGCTATCTTCAGATGAGCGTCTCGAGCTCAATGCTTATAGGGGCTGCGTAGTAGGATACGTAAATACGAGTTGTAACGCACGCGAAGTGTTTAGCATTTCGGAATTGATGGGGGATATCTATTTGAGCATTATATTACAAGTTCATAAGCGTGGTATCTATACATTGGGTCATTGCTGTTTCTCAATCTGTTTCTTCACCTGGTGCAGCGCCCTGTGCAACTCGGGGCCCATGTTCTTGGCATCAACCCTCGTAGCAAGCGCATCTATTTCTTCCTCCGTTAACAGCAATCTCTCCTCCCCTCGAGGCTTTCCGGCCCGTTCAGCAACCTCATTCAGCGCCTCGTTCTCAACAAAAGTCAGATGGCCATCGTTGACCAAGTACGAAAGGTGTTTTGCGCCCTCCAGGGCTTTCCAGTGGGACCACGCCCGGAAAAGAAGATAGAACCCGGGCAGATTGGGCACCACCGGGATAGCTGCTACAGGCAGCGTCAACGGCGCACCAATTAGGCTCATCCACATGTACCTGCGGTGGTGCGAGAGCCCTCGTTCTGCCAAAGTCTTAAGCCGCGCACTGGTCTCGGCCGTCGACATCAATTGGCTCGGATATTCAACTACAATGGACTCCATGTCATCGCCTTTCAGCCGCTGGCTCTGCACATCGGACGGCGTTATGTGCTCCTTCTCCTTGGTGCGCCGCATGATGGCTCCTCTGGCTGGAATCGTCTTGAGACTCCATTCGTCGTAGCTGATGTTTTCCATGGCCCGGTCAGCCCAGCCGACAATAGTCTTCTTCCACTTCTGGTCGGAGTTGGACCACTTGGTCCAAAACTCGCTCGCCTTCTTCACGAGACGGTCATCGATCCGGGGCTTGCTGCGGGCCAGTGGCAAATTCGTCCGCTGGCAAAACACCATGGACTGTTTCAACGAGATCGGTACGACCAGTATTCTCATTCTAAAACTACCCGAGAGATGGATTAAATTTTTTTTTCCACCTTTTTTGTCTGAGAGTGGATGGCAAAAAGTGCGTTGATCCAGCCTTTGGCGATACTGTACCCGCGGCTATAGTGTGGGCGATGATTGTTGGGCGTGCCTTACAAGCTCCGCCACCGCTACTGCGGTACTCGCCTTCCGCCAGGCGTCGGACTAGTTAATGCGTACCTCGAAGCAGTGCCATACGTAGTCGTTTGAAGCTCATTATATATTTTAGACAGAAATGCATTATACATGGTACATGTGGGTTACTGACCCAGCGCACGCTTGGCGTTCCGCTCCTGCTGGAGCTGGTTCTTCTTGACAAGCTTCTTTCGGTCGAGTCTGTTCAGGGTTCGAGGATCAACAAGCTCGCCTGCATCGTTCTTATGCTTCTCCTCATCAACCTCAACCAGCCATTGGTCGTCCATCTGCTTGTTCTTGCCCTTGTAGCCCCACTTTGGAACCCACTCCTTCGTCTGCTCATCCCACACCAGCTTGCCTTCCTTGGTCTTCTTCTGGATACCCTTCTTAGCAGCAAACTGCTCCCACTTGGTAGGCGGCTTTGGCTTGGGTATTGGCTTCTCTCGGGGCAGCTGTGTCGATGGCTGGGGCAGAACAAACAGCGGTGTTGTACTTGATTTGTGATCGGTGGAGTCTCCACCCTCGGTAGATCGCTTCAGCGGCAGCTGCAGGAGCTGGTTGACTAGCAGCTGGACGTTTTCTCGGGCAACGGACTGTAGATGGGCTTCTTTCCTCTGATCGTCCGCTAGCAGATCTCGATCCAGAGGATTTGTGTCGAACACGGCAAGGTTGCCAAAGTCGTAGGAAACGTCTATGGGCTTCTCCACCAACGCAGATCTGAGGGAAGAGGTTAGTTCTCTAGTTCTAGCAAAGTTTGGGACTTACTTGAGTTCTGGCTCTGACATTTCGGGTCTATTTTATCCGCTGAAAGGTGATATCGGCGATGTTTTTTTATCAAAGATTTTTTGATTTTTTCTTGAAAAATTATACCCTAACCCTCGCACGGCTGATCCCACGATATCAACCGCCAGCCGCTCTAGCTAGGCACATGTTATTCAGCTGTTTATAGCTAGAGAGTTTGTTCAAATATATACCACTCTGAATGATTTCCAGGCACTTTTAATAATGCGGTATACGCTTTTTGCGCAAGTTTACCTTAAAAAGATATGGCTTAAGAGCTGGTAGTTCGCGGTTTTATGGGCTGTACCCGATACTACAGCTTGACATGAAATTCGTGGAGCTCGGTGATTGGCTTCTATTATTTTATTACGCTGTGTTGTTCTGTTTTGCGCTGTTTGAACTTCGATTCGTAGTTCTTACTGATGTAAAATTTAGCTAGATCTATGTACTGTACCGGTAAACATTAAAAGTTCAGGATTTAACCCATTTATAGGTCTTTTTGGAGTCCGCAATGCTTCCAAGCCGAGTTTCAGTGCGGTCAATTAAGTTCTATCCAATGACCACGATTTCAAAATGCCATATAACTCTTCATTCATTATGCCCCTGGATGGCAGGACATAACAACGGTCAGACATCTATTACTGTGTGCTATCTGCCACAATTCGCCTATATTCAACGTTACTCTAGTTCAGCACAAGAGCATCAAGTTAGGTTATCTGAATTCATAGGATAGAGAGATAGTTTAGTAATGAACAATGAAGACTGGCTTGAACCGCCTCCAAAAATTAATGTTCAAGGGCTTTGGTAGAATTCTAACGGTCACTGAAAATGTGGAATTGCCCATATCCTGCGGAATCGGAGAGCTTTAAACGATCAACATATCCTACTGCAGCAATAATTGTTAGCCTTTTGCCACCTTGTTACCGAGTGAGTCTCTGTATTGTACCGTGTACTGTGTAACACCAATGACACTATCGTAACCCCTGCAGAATGCTGGGGAGAGCATCTGCATCAATACCAACAGAGTTGCGGTATAGAATTCTAGAAGTTAATCACCGCTATCAGACTTTCCTCAGTATTGAGTATGAATGAATTACGTGTATCATTAGCCCTTTCCACCTTGTGACCGAGTTACGCTCTATAGAGTACTGCGTACATCAAATATTTGTCCGCTTTGCAGGCGATTCGACATATTATAACAATGTAATGAAGATCAAATTATTTGAAAGATGCAAGTGGTGTGTACGAATTGTAATGGTCTATAACGGTTACGGCATGTTGGATGGGACCTTGCTAAAGTCGATTTTGCTCCTTGACCTCGGTGCCGTCAATCTTGTGCGACCCTCAGCCGCAACTTGACGTCGGCACTCTTCGGGCCCGTCACCGGCATGTTCTGTGTCTCTCGGGTCAATCATCGCAGCCTACAGCGCCTGTAGCTGCAGCTTCTAGCTCTTTGGCACGGCCACCTGCAGCACGATATCGGTGATAGTAGTGCCGCCCGAGTTGACAAACTGCGCGGGGACCCCGGGCGATATTCGGGGCTGAGGAATCAAGCTCAGCGTCAGTGAGTTCTTGCTGTGCATCAATGCCATTAGTATGGGGAGTAGTGCTGCCAATTGGAGGCGTCGAGGCCGCTGGGGTCACTGGTAAGGTCGCGCTGGAATCGCCGGGACCGAGTCGAACAGATCAGGAATCTGGCTCGCATTGGACTATTGCGGTTGCGGAGACTACACAGTGGGCGGAGCACGCCGAAGATATCCGAGAGCAGGTCAACGTTGTTAGCCGCCGGAGAAGAGGCGCCACTGGTGGCAGCGTCATCGCCGGCAAGGGCTAGGAGGAGGTCGACGCTGTTTTCTGGAGCGCCCGCAGTCCCATATGCCTGTTTACGCACCGGATGCTTCTTGGATTTGTGCTTTTCGGCCTCGTAATTGGCACCGAGGTCCAGCGAGCGGCTGCGGCGCTCGAGAATGTTCCTGACGCGCTCAAACTCCGCAGCGCTTCTAATATGTGTTGTCAGCTTCATAAGCGCCATCACAGCGTAGTCGCCGATGACCTCGGACGAGGATGTGTCGAGGATCGTCTCGAGCAGCAAAAAAAAACGTCCGAGTTGGACTCGTTCTGACGCCGTCGTCCTCGTACGAACCTCCCTTGAGGCGTACGCTGGCGTACTATTCCATTGTCCAGTGGATGAATGAATGAATTAATGAATTTTCTGTATTATAGCCCTTTGCCACCTTGTGACCGAGTTAGGCTCTATAGAGTACTGCGTACCTCGAATATTTGTCCGCTTTGCAGACGTTTCGACATATTATAACAAATTATAATATGAAGGTCTGATAGCGGTGATTGACTTCTGGAACTCCATACCGCAACTCTCTCATTAGATGGACTCCCATGTTCGGGTGGCTGGTGCAGGTTTTTTCCCCAGTATTCTGCGGAATAGTGTCATCTTATCGGCTGATCTGGTGTTACACGAACTTTCGCTCGCGAAGGAAGGGTTTCCCTCGTGCCATCAACACACGCGTGTTGACTAATTGGCCCCATCTGTCAAATGGTTTGAACTTCATTAATTTGTTATAATATGTCGAAACGTCTGCCAAGCGGACAAATATTCGAAGTACGCAGTACTCTATAGAGCCTAACTCGGTCACAAGGTGGCAAAGGGCTATAAATACAGAAAATTCATTCATTCATTTATCTATCTATCTATCGACCATATCCTTACCCAGTTTAAGCGATGGGAAAATTAATGAATATCAAACCGTTTGACAGATGGGGCCAATTAGTCAACGCTCTTGTGTTGATGGCACGAGGGAAACCCTTCCTTCTCTAGCTCATGTAACACCATATCAGATGATAAAATGAAACTACTCCGCAGAATAGTGGGGAAGAAACTTGCACCAGCCGCCCGAAAGTGACTATAATACAATCTACTCATTCCTTCAAGATTGAGGAAAAACCACAGCCTAAGCGGTTTTGAATTTATTATTTCTGTTACCTGCTTTGTTTTTAATGGCCTCCTCTACAGCCGACTAAGCTAGATGTATGAATTAATCGGACGTATATTCAGCGCGATGAAAAACTCCAATTAGACACGAGATTAACAGGTTGGAATATACCCCGACTACCGCGGTTCTATATGGTGTGCAATTATGGAATTTCAACACTAAACGTTTAAACTGCTAAACTTTTTAGCTAGCACATGCTCAGTGCATTCAATGCCGTAACCTGATGAGCTCAATTCGTCAATAAATTGCCATCGAGCTAATAAGATGGATATCGAGCTTTTGGCCATCCATTTTTTGGCACTCCGGAGGTAATAAATCCCTAAAATCAGTTGTGCGGCGATTTAACCATTGGTATGAGATGGTTTGGCCTATTGTATTAACGGTACCATAGATTTCCGGTTCTTACTTTGTGAGTGGGGAGCTATCACCCCGAAGGAGGCATCCGGGCGGTATAGAATTCATTCACTCACCAATGATGGAATAGGATCAATGAGGAAGGTTAAAATAGATTGAACAATCCCTTCATGGAAAGTACAAATCTTTTAGAGCGTATGCAGAGCCAGGAAGAAAAGCATTTGGAACCGGATAGGAAAAAAAATCTTACCATTACCCCATATGAATCAGGTCAATAAAAATTTGTATGCATAATTTGCAATTTTATCGTGCATCGTTTTTATCGGTTATTTTTGGTGACTCTACGGTATTTGTACCGTACGCCCGGGGATGAAAATGTCGCTCGACCAAAGTGCATCACTCAAGACATCACATAGATAAATACAATATAAAAGATGAGCAGTCCACTTATAAAACCGTCGCCCAAAAAACCAAGCATACCCGGCGGCAGTCTTTCTGGTGCTCCACCGGTTACGCCCAGTCGTACCATAAATAGGCGGGTCAGCGCCCGGTCGTTCGCCAGCCGGCTGGCAGCGCCAGGACGCTCGTCCGTCATGGCCTCTCCGAGCAAGTCGCCCGCGAAGACTTTAGGCCACAAATTCTCGCGCCTCTCGCTGATGGATACAGACAGCCAGATCGAGACCGTCGTGGTGCTCTATCTCGGCGAGCTGGAGGTGTCGGCAGGGTTCCCAGGGGAAAGCCGTCCTCGGGCCCGGTTTCGCGTCAACGACACGGCCCGGATCAGCGTCCTAGACAGGTCCTGGTGTCAGCTATGGCAGTTTGATGCGTCGGGGATGGACATTGAGCGGGCCACGTACCATTTGGAGGCGATTCTCAAGCACATATTCACCCGCGAGCTGTTGGTGGACATGCGCAATTTCCGCATCGTCGTTCTTGAGCCGACTTTCATGCCTGTAGCAGTCAAACGGGTCATCACCAACACTGTTTTAGGGCACTTCCGGGCCAGTTCGCTCATGTTCATGCCATTGTCGGTGTGCAGCGTTTTGGCTGCCGGAGCAAGAGCCGGGCTGACAATTGAGGTGGAATGGGACCAGAGCACGATTACTCCAGTGTATGATCTCCGAGAGCTTCTGCCCGAGGCGAAATGCACGACGAGGTCGCTATCGACGCTGTTTGAGTGCATTGCTAGGGATGTGCTATCTATTCCCGACGGTATTGACTACAGCTCTACAGAGGTCCGGCTCCGCATCAGTGACTATCTTGCTCAGGCATCATTGGACGAGGACCCAGCGCTGAGTCCGGCATTGTCCCGCTGGTATTCCGGCGGTACAGACCACGACGACGAGGAGAAGACGATGGGCTATTTGGCCCGCAGAGTTCTGCAGGGGACAGACCCAGCGACCCGAGCACAATGGCTCAATACCGTCATTGTAGTCGGCCCTGGCGGAGACTTCCCGGTGGTTAGGCAGTTTATCCTGCATAGTTTAGCGCAAGAGCTTGCGGGGGCAGGGCGCCGCCCCCGGCTGGTCTCTACGCTGGGTCCGTGGGCCGGGGCCAGTCTCTATGTATCCTCAATTGGGTGGTTTCTTGCCCACGAAGAAAAAGCGCGAATGGCCGGCGAGATGTCCCGCGAGCGGTACGCCAATGGCGAGCGATGGATCTTTGACGAGTTCTAGCCGATCATCTCAGGGGTTCCGGCTCCGGGGTACTGCCAAGCCTGAAAAATTCCACACCATCATCCTCCCGCTCCATGGCTGTTTGCACTACTCTGCCAAGTATACAAAGCCCACCAGCCCTCAGATATGGCTTCTGGAGCCCGCCCTGCCAGGCAAATCGACTCCTCTGGGTATTCAATGGCGAATAATGGCGCGCGTGTGTTGCCAATAGCCCTGGTTATTGGCCCGCGAAACATGCGGCGGAAGTGTGGGGTAAATTACGCTGGGCTTCGGCGCTGACATCATTCCATGGGCGGCGTTTTTTTTTTCCATCCCCGACCGGTGGTACCGATTCTTTGGGGCAAAAAAGGGCCACTCCTTTCGACGCACGCCAACGAATCCGCAAAATCTCCCCATTGCCCTCATTCGACCGTGCCTCTAACCGTGTTTGTGTGAGCGTATAAACCGTGCGGACTCCTGTTTCGTTCCTTCTTTTTAGGTTTGCGTTGAGGGGCCCCGAGATCTTGCCAGACCCATACGCTTGTCTTCAACGCTTGTTCCCTTATTCCACACGTATTTCACAGCATTCTTTGGAACCCGCTCACGTCACGCCTTTGTGCTTTGTTCGCTGACGTTTGATATATGCTCGTGGGCGCGTCTTTTGTGGGCACGCCATCGCAGACCGCCTCCGCGTACTTTTATGAGGACGGATCGCTTCTCGAGAGCTCCACAGACCTCCCTGAGGGCGCCTTTGAGCACAATAACAATGCGAACCTGCCCTCGCCGCCCGCTCCGTCCGTCGACGACCTCGGCACCAGCGTTGGCAGCGCCGGATCGGGCGAGGACGTTGAAATGGTCAACCCGTACCTCTACGGGGAGCCGCCGGCCGAGCCTGCGCCAGTAAAGCCCGGGTTCCTGCGGCGCCAGTCGCAGTTTAAGCTGTTTCGGCCCGCTACGCCGCAGCGCCGCACGGTCGTCAAGATTCTGCAATTGCCGATGGAGGTGCTGGACATCATCTTCGGCTACTGCAGCGCTGAGGCCATGGGGTGCCTGCAGCTGACCTGCCGCACGATGCGCCGCGTGGTGCGGCCGCTGCTCTGGGAAGAGGTCCACGTCGACCTCGATCCGACGAGCGGCGGCAACCGGTCGCCGTGGTGCCTGGTGCCGCCGGAAATGCACCAGTACCGCCCGCAGATGAACTGGCACATGAACATCCACAAGCACAATATTTATGACTTTGTGGCGGAGATGCTCCGGCGGGCCAACCCATCCAAGAAGATCACAATCACGAATTACGACGACAATGTTAACTACCTCATGACCTGGACCCGCAACCTGGTGGTCAAGTCCCCGGGCTATGACCGCCACGACGACTTTTACCACGCCGTCGGCAAGTTCGACCACCCGCACGACCACGCCAATACCCAGCGGCGCATTAACACGCCGCAGGAGGCCCGTGAAATGCGCGCCCTCTGCGTGTGGCTCATCAACGCGCTGCCCGACCACATTGGGGCGCTCGACGCGCTCGACATTTGGGGGCTCACCGCGCCGTGGTACGCTGAGTTCGAGCCCATGCTCGAAAAGTTCCAGTCGACCCACAAGGGCCTGCACTGGGCCGACTCGTCGGCCCCGAGCGCCTCGCTCATGGTCAACAACCTCATCAGCCTGACCCTTCACGACACCATTCTGCCCGAGCTCTTCCACGCGTTCACTCTCGAGGAGTTCAACTTTTACTCCAACGGCCCTGTGTCCCGCGAACTGCTCAAAAATGCGCTCTGCTACTGCTCCCAGCTCTCTCGCGTCACCGTCCATATCCCGCGGTTTGCTGACGGTGAGGAGGCCTCCAAGAAGATCTCCTGGCTGCCGACTTACGCTACGGATTATGAGCAATTTATGGACGAGCCGTTCCCCGTTCGCGAGGGAGGCAAAGAGGGCGCTGCTGGTGCGCCGCAGGATATCCTCACTGTGCACGGAGGCATAAAATGGCTGCGGACATCTATGCCCGAGGGCAGGATTATCCAGGACGCCATATTCCCGAGTCTCCAGCGGGTGAGCATCAGGCGGGGTCGCAAGAAGGACGTAATGCCGCAGAAGGACGTCTTTTCGAAATGCAAGACAATCCGACAGCTTGTGCTCGAGGACTTGTCACTGACCTGCTTTGCCGAGGACCAGTGCTTTGCGCCGCTCATGAATCTCGAGTCGCTCATTTGCCGAGCCGGCATTTTCGACAGCTATCTCGGCCGGACCGCCATTGACGCAATTGATGTGGTTTTGCCGCCTCACCTGCACCATTTGATTGTCAGGCCGTCGCGGGAAGACGACCTGGCGCATATTACCGCTGCGGTGGCGCGCATGATTGCCAATTACGAGAGCCGCAAGCACCTCCGAGTGTTCATTGACTGCATTGATGATGAAATGATCAAGCCTCACCCCGAAAATACCCGCTGGAGATACGCAAAGGGATCCGTTGTCAACGACGGCTTTGCAACATACCTCGGCAAGTATCTGTACGAATTTATTTAATCCTTAATGATAGACCTTATATTTGCACTACGGTCCTCGATGTTATTATTAAATTGCGGCTACTTCTTCTTGCTAAATAGTTTGGCGAAAAAAGACGGCTTGGGGGTATCGGACAGCGACTGTTTGGACTTTTTCGGTCGCAGGAGCAGCTTGGAGGACTTCTTTTTTCGGAGCTGATGCGCACTGAGCTTCTTCTTCGGCGATGAGACGATGCCTCCGTCAATAGCGTCCCAGTAGTAGTCGTCGCTGCTAATCGGGAGGAGAGTCGAGGTCGAAGCGGCCGAGGTTTTGCGAGATTTCTTGAACCACGACTTTTTGCTGAAGGTGTTGTAGGCCGGGCCATGGGCGTCGTCAGAGATTTCGGAGCAGTCGTCGGGGCCAAACAGGGGCTCCTCTTCGAGCTCAACCATCTTCTCCTTGACATTGTCCTCGTAGAAAGGGCCGAACTTGAGTCGATGATAAGGCGGCCCCAGCTCCGTTAAATCAATTGGTGGAATAACAACAACCTTTGGCGAAATTGTTTCGCCTTCGGGATAGCCGATCTTGACGTACTGTTCTCTGCTTCGATCGGTTGAGTTCACCCCGCTTGAGTAACGAGAGGACGGGGCAATTGGAGCGTCGTCCTGCGCCTGATGGGCCTTCTCGTAGGTAATTGGCACTGCCACTGACTGCTGCTTTATGGAAAGTTCGTCCTGCTTCTTTGCTTTGGCAGCAGGTCGAGGCTTCTTCGCCTTGGCAGCGGGAGGCTTGTTATTCCCGGGATGTTCCTGCAGCCCTACTTCCTTCTCAGGTGAGCTGCCGTATGCAATCCATTCGAGGGCTCCGCTACCAGATTCCACGCCTTCATTTTCCTGTTTGTTCAGCTGCGGCGAAAACATGTCGTCGGACGCATATTTGGAGTATATCGATGGTTCTGCTGCCCGCTTGCGGTGCCTGCGCTGTTCTCTGGGATTGAACCGAAGAAGCTCCGTAGAAGAGGCGCTGTTCGAGGACAAGTCGTTATTGCTGATTATATAGCTCATATTTGACTAGCAAGAAGAGGGGGATTAATTGTCAAAAAATACAAGCAACAAACATACATAGGAAGATGTTTAACTTAGAGCCGCAACAGCCGCACCGCGTGAGGCTAATTCTAAATTTCTCGCACCTTACCTTTTCGGCTCCATTTGCCCGTCCTATGCCAATTCGTATCAACGGCACCAATCTTACTAGCAATATGGCGATATCGTACCCCAGATCTGGCCGGTAGATAAAAATGGTGAATTAGCCACATTTTGGTGGGGGGAGCCTTTAAACTCCCCCGAATCACCACCATACCGTAGTACATTCTACGATTTTGAACGGAATTATTCCCTGTACGCGGTTCTCTTACGATTGCTATCTCCATCAATATCCTACATACTTGCAAATTATGGCTTTCCAAACGCCATGTGGAATAAAGATTATGCAATACTAAAATTGGCGGTTCGGGGCAACTTAAAGGTTGAATGCCCGACGGGACGCGTAGATTTTGGGTAGTCTCGGGGGAAGTTAAGGAAACACCGCTCACCGATTTATTTATTTCAGTCAACCATCTGTTCGGGCCCTTCCCAATCCCCCAAATCAATCGCTATCAACGCCAGAGTGCCGAATGTCAAAATGTCGGTTCTGATAGAAACGTCAGAAGGAGACCTGGTCATTGATTTGTTTGTCGAAAAATGCCCCAAAAGCTGTACCAACTTTTTGAAGCTGTGCAAATCCAAATACTACAACTTTAGCCCGTTTTTCAACGTGCAGAAGGACTTTTCCTGCCAAAGCGGTGATCCATTGTATCCAAAAGGCGATGGAGGCGAATCTGTATGGGGCGGATACTATACCCCTGAGGATAATGACTACAAAGAGATAAGCCATAAGCATCGCGGCACAATATCGTTTGCTAGGACGGGAAAAGATCTTTTGGCCGGATCGCAGTTTATCATTACCCTGAAAGACGATCTAGGCGAGCAATTGGATGACAAGGCGTCTGTATTCGGCCAGGTTGTAGAAGGCCTTGAGACGCTGGATGCTATCAATAATGCTGCAGTTGACGAGAGCAGAAGGCCGTTCAAAGACATTCGAATCAAGCATACTTACGTCCTAGACGATCCGTTCGAGGACCCGAAAGGATTGGTGGTGCCGCCCAAAAGCCCGGACCCTAACGAAGTGCAATTGTCGACTGTTCGTCTGAGCGGAGAGGTGCCAGAGGAAGAGGATGACGAAGAGAAGAAGAAAGAGCGCGAAGCGCAGTCCCAGGCATTGACGCTGGAGATGGTAGGCGATCTGCCCTTTGCTGATGTCAAGCCTCAGGAGAACGTGCTATTTGTGTGCAAGCTCAACCCTGTCACCAATGATGAAGACTTGGAGCTGATTTTCTCGAGGTTCGGCACAATTGTCTCGTGCGAGATTATTCGCGATAAGGAAACAGGAGAGAGTCTTCAGTACGCATTTATCGAGTACGAAAAGAAGGAGGACTGCGAGAGGGCGTATTTGAAGATGGAAGGGGTTTTAATTGACGATCATCGCATCCATGTCGACTTTTCCCAGTCTGTCGCACGGCTTGCCCGGGGGCCCAAATCCACCAGGCCGGCCCACAAGAGAGGCGATAGACGAGACTACCGTGATGCAAGGGACATTGATAGAAGGGACAATGGCAGAAGGAGCGATAGACGCGAGAGTGATAGAAGATACGATGACCGGAAAAGAAGAGATGAGCGCTCACCTTCGTATCGAGAGAGGAGCAGCAGACGGGATAAAAGCCCTGATGGCCGGAGACGGGAGCGACACGATGACCGAGGCTACGAAAGACGAGAAAGAAGTTCAGATCGAAGACGAGACAAAAGTCCCGACGACCGGAAGCGGTACGAGAATCGCGATGAGCGGCGAGACAGATATCGCGACCGCGACGACCGACGAGACAGGTACCGGGACCGCGATCAGCGACGAGACAGATACAAGGACCGCGATCAGGGACGAGACAGATACAAGGACCGCGAAGACAGATACGAGAGACGACGAAACGACAGCTCTTCCCAAAGGCGGTAGCGTGCTACGTGATATGACAATGCTGGGGCAATCTATTTTTATGATCTTGATAAGAAAAATAGGAGTAAATACAATAAAATAAATAGAGAGATGAGGGGATCATCAATGTTCGTCATCGTTATATCATGAAAACGGTGTATATCATGAAAGGTTATCGGGCTTAATGGGGCCGGTTGAGAATGTTAGAAGAAGACATGAGGTTGCCAATGTAGTCCTGGAGGAAGCGGTTTTCGGAAGAGAGTCTATCGTAGTCCTCCTTGACCTTGACAATGCGGTCGAGAATATCGGTGAGCGAGTCCTGCATCAGCTGGGCCTCTTTACGCAGAACGTGTATTTTTTCGCGCCCAATGCGCTCGATGGCCGAGTTGTCGCGGCGGGGGGACGTACACCGTTCCGGCGGCTCGTCGGTGGTGACTGTGCTCATAAAGCTCACGTTGGAGATGGCTATTGAGGAGGACGCGGGGCCCATGGCCTTGGAATCGTCGTCGGTCGAGTCTTCCTCGTGGTAGTACTGGTACGTGTTCGAGTCCGACCGGTAGTGGATATGCGCGTGTTTCGGGGTCGCGTTGGCAATCGCCTCGAGCGACGCGGCAATGGAGCCCTGCGGCGGCGTGGAGGGCATTTCTAGCGGGTGGTCCGACTCGTTGGGGCTATGAGGGGCAGCGGGCGAACAGTCTGTAGAGAGGGCGTGGTGGCTGTTTGAGTCTGAGGAGCTGCAGGAGGAGCCTAGGACGATGGTCGACGGAGTGATATGCGAGATTGGGAATGGTTGGTGGATGATTGAAGGGGATCGCATGAATATATGGTACAAAATGAGTCTAAGTTATAATGGCGGATCGTTATGACTTTTCTCTTAATGCTTTAGTCTTGCTTTTGTCAAATGGAAAAAAGGCTTTTTCGTGTGGGGTCTTCTAGCTATAAAGGAGTGAATAGCAGGAGGCCTCCCGTCTAATGAGCAAAATGGTATCCTTTGAAAGGAACAAAATGGTATAACGTTGGGTAAACCTTGCAAAATCGACTCTACGAGCCTTTCGAATATAAAGGATACAAGTACGTAGAGAAAGGAAGAAGAGAAGAAGAGAAAAATCAAAGAACCGGAAAGATGGAATCCAATACCGGGGCGAAAAAAAACAAAACAAGCCTTGAAGTGACGTGCCCTTCGCTCTCCTTTCCCCTATTTCATCATCATATGACGTCACGGCATAATAAAATGGGGGAAATTAAGCGTCACGGCACAGATTCCCAGCGGTGCGTAAAACCAGGACCAGGGATATAATAACCCCGGTTGTATACAATGGCATTATTAATACAGGCTGCTCAAAGGAGGCGCCCGCCTCTATGGAGACTACAGCTAGCGCTACAGTACAGTAGTACAGTACGAAGGAGTTGGGTCGAAGGTCGCCGTATGGGATGAGCCGTAGGTGGTTAGCTCAAGCCCGACAGGAGGACTCCATGCAGGTGGGTATGCTGCGTTTGCTGCAGATGAGGCAGTACATGTGCAAGTGCATAGATAACATCCAGTGGGATTGGCCATCCAGCTTACAAGCTTAGCCCTTGCCGGTCTATAATGGAGATCCCCCAACAAGTACCACGAGCCGTGACGCCTTCTCCCCCCTGACTTGAGCATTCACAGCACACCAGTACTAATCAAATAAACTAAGCTGGCTTTTTTTAGTCTGCTGTGGTAATCTACCCACTTGAAGCCATATTTTACACGTATACAGTCTCACCCCGTTGGCATCGACAGGTAATTTGACAGGTAGGCATTTGCAGCAGCAAACGGTTTTGTCTCATTCAATCTCCCGTATTCACCCGGGTAAGACTTCGTTAGGCTTTAAATTTCTACACCTCACATTGCACGCGTCCTCTGTGGGTCAAAGAATACAGTACAGTACTCTTTGCACGAGATGGGGATGCACAGGGGAAATATTTTTCTCCCCATACAGAGCGCATTTCCACGTGGTGGCACCTCATTACCCCTTTTTTATCGCCGCTCGTACCACTCTGCTGGTCTCCTGGGGCATGTAAGTCGGCCGTGGGCAACTCCAGTTACGGCTGCCTGCATTTAACGTTTAATCGCGCAATCTATCATGTAATACCAGATTTAATTCCCGTGCGACAGGAGCAGCCGCATGCGGCTTGCAATTCTAGAGCTTGTATACACACTCGCAAAACAATTATACATTGTGCAATATAGCATAGGTAGTTTTTATTTGCAAAGCTAAAGCCTTGAAAACCAATACAACAGAAACAGATTTTATCGTTTAAAGCTCGTCAATGTGGACAGCCGTGTGGGTATCGTGGTGCGCATCCTCGATATCACCAGCCCGGCCTGCCTTGAGCTTGGCGTTCATATCGGCGGTATACTCGGCGTCAATGATGTTCAGCTCGTCCTCAATCTTGTTATAGTGTCGGAAGATGAAGTAGAACACCCACCCGGCAATAAAAGTGGCCGCAGCAAGACCAGTGTACATCCACAAAAGCTTGGGATCAACAGCCGTGGAAGAGAGCGCAATGCCCAGAGCAGAGCCAAACGCATTGGTGAGAAGGTACATGGACATGATGAACGACTTCATATTGGCTGGCGCCTTGGTGTAGGCGTACTCAAGACCGGTGACAGACGCAAAAATCTCGGCAAGACCAATGAAAATGTACGCCGGAGTCTGGATGGCCACATGGATATCGTTCGGGATTCGGCCATCGTCAGAAGCAGGGCAAGCCAACGGCTGGTCGTAGCATGGCCCTGCCTGGTAGATGAGATGCTGAACAATTGCTGCATAGACCATGGCAAGCGTGGCAGCCATGAAACCACAAGTAATTCGTGTAATCGGCTTCATCTGAATACCAATCTTTCGCAGAGCCGGATAAAGGAACTTGTTGACCACCGGGATCATAATCATAATGGAAAGCGGATTAATGGACTGCATCAAGTCATTGGGAATCCCGTGGAGGTTCATCTGGCCCGCCTGGGAAATGAAATTGTTCACCATCTGTCCATACACCACCCAGAAGATTGGATAGAACACAAACACCTTGCACGCATAGAGTGCTCGTCGCACTTCATCGACAAAAAGATCGGACCACAAGACAGGCTCCATGCCATTGGCTTCTCGAACACTTGGCTTAGCCACATTAAGGTCGAACTTGTTCTTCGCACCCATGTAAATAATCCTGACAGCATCTGGCAAGACCGAGCCCTGTGGAGGTCGCTTGAGATACTTGTTTCGGCCAAGAACGAGGGCAATGATGCCGACAAAGAAGAAGGCAAACGGAAGCAGGTAACCGGCCCAGAAATCGACATTCTTTTCAAGGTTCGTGGTGGCAATGCTCGAAAGAGAACCAAAGTTGATGCAAAAGTAGAAAATCAAGAAGAGAGTTTCAACAGTGACAGCAGGGTCAACAATAACCCGCTCGCCAGACTTGAGCTCCTTGATGTACGGCTTGGTGTTGGTGTACTGGTCCGCAATCATCGGCCCAACATTGGACTTGATACCACCAGCGCCAATGCCGATGATGATCATGGCCGCAATAAGACCACCAAGACCACCACCATTGTCCAATGAGAATGGCAGAGAGGTGATGAACAGAGCAGCATTACCCACAACATATACCGCCGCGAAGATACAAATGGCCTTGTACTTGCCAACGTACCTGTCTGCAACAATGGCTCCAAGAATTGGAGTCACGTAGCACCAAAACTGGAAGAAATAGGAAAGAGCAGTGGCAGTCTGCTGGCCGAGCCCGAGACCACCATTCTGATAGCCCTCGCTTCCCTCGCCAGTACGTCGCTGCAGCTGCATATAGTTCTGGAATGGACCGCTGATACCATTGTAAGTGAATCGCTCACACAGTTCCACAATAGCGACCAGCCAAGCGGACATTGGCAGCGAATCAGACACTTTTCGCAGAGTGCTCAGCTCCTCTTCAGTGGGAGCTGGACCCTTGGCATTATCATCGTAAACCACCGAGCCCTGAGACTGGGTAGCTACCATATCCAGGGCCTCAATTTTCTCGTCGCTAAGTCTTTCACTGTTTACCATTGTGATTCCTCAGTGAGGTTGTCTGTAGGTTGTTGGTGAAGTACACGAAGGGAAATATGGTCGACCTTTATAGTGCCATGGTTGCATTGCAATGCGATGTACAACTTCAGGTGGAGATTTTGAGAGGGATTGAAAAAGGAAATACCCTCTGTTCTTGGCAGGGTATATGGGATAGTCTGGCCAATGGAATAGACACGAAAAGATAATCTCCGCCCTGTCTGCACTTTAATGTTTCTGGCCCCATTCTCAGAGATTTACATAGGAGATAGACACTGAATCAGAAAACGCTATCGTAAGCACTATCAACGGGCGCAATTATCCTCGAATCGTACAATTTCCGGAGAAGATGCAGCACTGAACTCCATGCCAGCCAAGACATGAACCGTTAAAAACTCAAATGGGCGGCTGCATGAACAGGGAGATACTGCAATGTCTGGTCCTGATAGGAAGGTCTGATCCCTTCGGGCAAGATAGCGAATAGCTGTGCATATCTAACTACAATACAGATCGTTTGAGGGATTAAACTATATTTGCACCTGTCTCATCACCAGTAGAATACGAGAGCGCATCTTTCTTCGCCCAGACTCTTGGGCTCGGTGCCGTATATGTTGTCCAAGGATATGCATGCTGGAAGCATTGGCAATCAGGTCTGGGCATCCCTTGGACATTAGCTCTTAGCCAAGACTAAGGGCAAGTTGAAGGGACGACACCAACTTGGAGTGCTGAAACATTCGTAAAAATGATTCAGCCGAGTTTTTTTTTTCGCCGAATTCAACGGGCTCTCAAATATACCCTATTCTAATTTCGAACAATACTACACAACCAATTTAAGCCCTGAACTAGGTAGATACTCGTAGTCATTTGAGTCTGCATGACGCCATCTGATATCGGGCTTTGTACTACCAGTGCGGCCGATGGCATCGCACTGTTGGCGCCAAGCCACGGCTCTCGCCCTCCCAACCGTAAATCAATAACCGTCCGGGAATACCACCGGTAGCTGTACCTAACGTATTTGAGACTCTGCATCGAAAGCTGGACGCGTACGTACGCCCGGCACTCCATACTCTTGGCAGAGTAGGGAAGTTTTGTAGTATCGGCTGAAAGTTTCCCTCTTTCGGCAGTTATAGATCTTTGCACATGAGAACTACCATAAGTAACATTTGCAGCACAGTACAATCACGTCTGAGTGGATACTATTAGTGATGTTTCTCTTGCGTAATAGAATAACGACGAGTTAAACTATGGTGATATCCGTAGGAACTAAATTCCCACAGCGTATAATGTCCACAAGAAAGAAGTACCCTCGGTAAACTAAGCCAGTCTGCCTGTAAGGTTCTCAGTAATGACGTATACCCCACCTCGTCCTGTACGAGCTACGGCACGGATGATGCAGATAGATAAACAACAAGATAATGATAGTCTAAAAGTGCATGAATTCGAGCATCAACAATGCCTTGCTCAAGGTCAGTAAGACCCACTGTATCGGTAGACTGGTACATCTGGGGAAGAGCCAAGTCTTGACGGAGCCGTCAAGATACAACAAAGCGTAATCACTAGTCCAAGTTTTGCTCCATTGGCCAAGAGATTGTCTTGACACTGCTGAATTCATCAATGCCCCATTGGGCTCCGAATCGGCCGTACCCACTTGATTTTACCCCGCCATGCGCTATGGTTCCGTGGTCGAAAACAGTTCCACCGTTGATGTGAACTGCACCCGCCTCAATCTCTCGGGCAATGGCAATCCCCCTGGAAACATTCTTAGTCCATACAGCTGTGTTGAGTCCGTACTGGGAGCTGTTGATTTTCTCGATTGCTTCGGCCGCAGTCTCTACCTTGTTCACGTAAACCACTGGTCCAAATGATTCGGTATCGTTGATATCCATTTGTGGAGAGACTCCTCCCAGGATATATCGGCCAACGACATTGTTGAGATCTGACACCAGCGGCTTTCGGTGGAAAATCAGCTCGGCGCCCGCCTGCACAGCATTGTCCACCAGACCAGTGATCTTTGCCGCTGACTCTGGACTCACCTGTGGGGAATTCTCAAACATGGGTGCCATTTGCTCGGCCATCGAAACTAGTTGTTCTCTGAACTCAGTATACACTTGTGAGTGCACATACACGCGCTCAGTAGACATGCAGATTTGACCACTATTAGCCCAAGAGTAAATTACTACACTCTTTGCAGCCTCCGCTAGATCTGCGTCCTTGTCGACATAGAGAGCGCTCTTCCCACCTAGCTCAAGCAGAACGGGTTTGAGGTTCTCCGCCGCGAGAGCTGCGATCCGTTTACCCGTCTGGGACGAGCCTGTAAAATTGACCTTCCGAATGGCTGGGTGGGCAATTAGCTGTGGCACCAGCTTTACAGACTGGTCTCTCGAGGCATTGATAATGTTGAGCACTCCTTTAGGGAGACCTGCGTCAAGCAGAGCCTCCAGAGTAGCAAACTGGCTGTAAGGAGCTAATTCGCTCGTTTTGAACACCACAGGACACCCGGCCGCAAGAGGACAGGCCACTGCCCGTATCGCTAGGACTGATGGTGCATTCCAGGGTGCCATGGCCAGCACAGGGCCAATCGGCTCCCTCACGACCATGAACTGGCGGTTTCTGCCAGGAGTGGGGAGAGCCTCGTTTCTAACTGGGATCAGCGACCCAAGGTCGCTCAAGTAGCTCACAGCGTCCTCGGTGAACACCTGCGTAGCCATTTCAGGGAGACCCACCTCGCGGCGCATGATCTCTACCACATCTTGCTTCCGGTCTGCCAGAATCCGCGAGGCCTTGAGGAATATGTCTCTTTTGGCACCTGGTTCCCACAAGCGCCATTCTCTGGCGCTAGCGGCCGCAGCGGCTGCGGCCTCACCGGCTTTTTCAGTGCAGTCGACCTCAGAGACGACAGCACCGTCTAGCGGCGAGTACACGGGGAAAGATTTACCCGAGGTTACCCGTTGACCACCGACCAGCTGCGGGACGGCGTATTTTAAAGGTGTATTGAGCACTCTAGAGCAGCGCATTTGGCTATCTTTAATTTTGCATCGTACGGCACGTTCAATACTCCGAGCGGAGGTTTACGCCGTACGCATATGAGCCGTATCAAAATCTGTCTACCAGCTACTCAGTAAAAAGGCTTTTAAGGATGATCGATTAATATAGCCGAACTATTGACAATTTTGTAGAGCCACTAATAATGTCTGACTGGCCAAGGTATATATCAAGCACCAACTTTTCGTTAGTATTTAAGCTCTTCCGATAAGGTAACCCCGCCAAGCCCCCGCTAAAACAACCTGCCAAATGAAAATAAAAGCTTGTCGTCGAAAATGGCGATCGGAATAGTGATCTATGAAGGATCAAGGCTTAGCCGTGTAATTGAGCCGCTTTCGACAGGGGCACTGTGCCGCCGCCCATACCATGCCGGTCCATCGGCGTATCGGGGGTGTCGGAGGAGGCGCAATGGTCCAACGCGGCTGGGGCATTGAACCCTTTAAAACCAGAAGACAGCCCACGCTATACCACAACAACGACAGTGTAGCAATGTCGACCACCGTACAAGTCGAGCGTAGGTAGAAATATCGGTTCAATTGACAAGGACTAATGGAGTAGTACTCTCTAAAGAGCGAACGTTCTCGAGCGGAGACGTCATCCGGGGCAGGGCCACTGTGAACCTGCCCCAGGAAACCACCCTCAAGAGCATCACCGTCAAGGTCGAAGGCATTGCCAAAACAGTGGTTCCCATGCTGGAGTCTGCAGAGTATGAGAGCCGCCGCCGCGAACGTCGTAGCAAGAAGGACGCCATTGAAATCCACAAGGTGCTCTATCTCAGCCAGGACGTATTCCCGCCGCGGGACGTGTCAGCACAGTCTTCTAGCAACCAGTACACGCTGGCGCGGGGGTCGTATACGTACGATTTTGAGTTTAAGCTGCCGCTGAAGGCGTCGTGTGCGGACCGCAAGGACCATAGCTTCCGGAGCAACCCCACCGTGACGAGCTCGGTCAACATTATGAAAAGGGTGCCCATCGTGGGTGGCATTGTAGGAAACGGCTTGCCCCAGGTGATGATGGGGAACGGGCGGATTGACTTTGCGTTCGACCCGTCGGGGCACATCCAGTCCTTCCTGCCGCCTTCCTTCTCCGGCCTCGGCGAGCTGGCGTCGGTCAAGTACTTCCTCAAGGTGACAATTAACCGTGCGTCCATGTTTAAGATGAACACCCGGCAGGTGGAGCCGTTTGTGTTCCTGCCGGCCGATGTGCCAATGGAGACGACGAACCAGCTGGCGTTTGTGCGCAGAGAGGTGACTGTGGGGCTCAATGGCGCTACCCAGGGCCAGACCCAGGCCCCTGCAAAGAAAAAGGGCAAGAGCAAGCTGTTCTCCCGGTTTAACTTCTCAGAGTCGCTGGGGATCAATACGTGGTCGGGGCCCACTGCGAGTTTCATCTTCGAGGCCCGCTACCCTCAGCTAGGCGGCAAAATGCGGGCCGGCTTCAAGCCGGTGGCACCGCTGGATCTCCACCTATTTGTGCTGTTCAAGGGCCCGCCTAAGGAGCTTGGCTTGACCGAGCTCAACCTCGTGAGCATTGACGTCAAGCTCTTTGCGCACACGGAGGCGAAGGCGCAAGGGTTTGCCGAAGACAGCAACCTGGTGCTTTCTCTTTGCAGGCGAAGCAATATTATGCTCGCCATTGACCTGGCTGGGGCTGTTCAGTCCCGCGCTATCGACAAGACGACTGGGCAGCCCATGTACGAGGTTGAGATCGACCCAGATCTTATCCAGAGCGCGCAGATCCCCGACCATGTGCCGCCGACATTCACATCGTGCAACATTAGACGGTCTTACCGTATGGGTATCGTTGCTGGGTTCTCTTCCGGGTCTCAGTCGCAGACAGAGCATGCCGAGCTCTCTGTCGACTCTATCATCCAATCAGGCATTGATTTCGATGAGAATCGGCCAGCTCTGCCGCAGCGTCGGCCAGAACAGCCCCCTCGTGACGAAAAGGCCCAGCCGCTCAGCAATGATTACGGCAAGCCCGGTCCAATGTCGAGCGAGGGCCAGAAGTTATCCGAGGACGACCAGCTGCCGTCTTATGACGAGGTTCTTTCGGAGCAGGCCCAGTTCACCGACTCGGCTGTTGCGTCGTCTACTGCACCCCGTCGACGCTTCGGGCAGAGTGAGGATTATTACAAGGACATTGGCTCCGAAGACTAACTAACCACGTAATGATCAGCAAACATTTTTACAAATTACTAATGCGTTTCTATGAATACAATGCAGTTATACAGCCCGAGCACTCTCGCTGAGCTTACCGGCCCATCGTGGTTCGATCGCCAGCAACGACGCAGACACAGTCTTGACAAGCTCTGCCTCGGGATCAAACTCTTCCTCCCGCGGCAGGATGTAGGTGCCTCCTTCTACCCAGACTTTTCTGCCTTCGAGCTTGGTCGAGTGGGCCTTGAGCACCACAAATGAGTTGGCCGGGGTGGGCTTGAGATAGTTAGTAGTTAGGTTGGCCGTGACACCAACGTTATTAGGCAGGACAGCAAATCCGCATCGGCACAATGATTCGTCTAATAGCGTAGCTAGCAGGCCACCGTGGATGATATCTCGGTGGCCGCACAGCTTTGATCCCAGGTGGTACAGCACGATGAGCTCAGACTCGCCCGTCTGTTTGTTGGCCGAAGCAAATGCAAGGGGAGTAGGCGCTATCAGATCAGGGCCGATGAGTGTACCGCTAGTTAGGGAATAGGCCTTGCGGTCGTCGGAATCAGTCTCATACGGCTTGGTAAGCTTATACCGGCCGGACTCGACGAGCGATCTGGTATACGGATGATTTTCAAGTTCGCTGACCGTCATAGTTTGTGATGACCTGTGATTATATTGCAGAGAGGGACTTATAGGATATATATACTGAACTGGCAGGAGCAGAGACAAGCTTCGCCTCGTTTGTCCGACGTTCAACCCCGAAGGTGGGAATTTGCGAGCCTCGGCAATATGTCGGAGATCAGCTATACAGTGTTCTGCCGATTGCGTAAGCTGGCCAACTATCACAACTACACCATTTTTACTACACGAGCTAGCGGGTCCCCACGACCATGCTGATAGAGGATAGCTGAGCTCTGCGACTTTATTTGCGGTGAATATACTCGGGGATATCCACATAAGAGAGATTGCCCGTTAGGCGTTATTAATACATTGAAGCTGAAACTTTCATGCTTCAGCCGCATGCGGCTTAGAAGCCAAATTAAAATATGGTGGTATTAAGTAATTCGTAATGTCCTAAATAGCTAAACAGACTGGAGAGGCGGAGATGGAGGTCGAGCGGGGAAAAAGAACTTTCGGCCGTAGTTAAAGGCGTTGAAGGTGACCAACCCTGAGATGGCCACTGGCCACGGGCGCATTGATTTGAACGCAGCTCTGCCGTTGACCATTAGGTAAAGAATACTCCATGCAGAGGCAAACCCTGCGCCATTGGTAAGGTCGCCGTCGTAAATGATAAAGCCGCCCAGCGCGAAGGCCGTGCCAAAGCCGAGAATTGAGCCCTTGGCAGGTCTGAAATTGGCATTCCTTGCGGCAATTGGGTACGATGAGTACACTTTATGGCTGTTAGTCAAACCGGTACATTGATTGGGGGGAGCAGCTTACATGATGCTGCAGCTAATGCGGCCGGAAACGGCGTTTCAGACGAGGTGTATATCGCTTCGAGGATCCCATGGTTCTGCTGGGGGTAGCCTGGAGGTGGAAGCTGGCTCATTTTCGTTAAATCGTATTGATCTGCCCTGTATTGAATTCGTAAAGCTAGATAGATAAGTCGATCTGCTCTGTATTGAATCCGTGTAACAAGGTATTCCAAGATCGATAAGTCGTCCTGGGGAACAAACAAAGTACCAATTCGGGTAATTCACTGCATGTTAGGGGCTCCGGCGGATACTCTCAGTGAATCGCCCGCAAACCGATGAGGAGCTGTTATAAAGAATTGTTCTGTTGATGAATGAAACAGATGTAATATCATATGTATCAAATACGACTGTTTGCCCATGATTGTTACTAGCATTTTATGTAATACCTGTATGTTCGGGTAAACGTTGTAACTTGTCTACCATTACGCCTTTACTACGCAATCCCTTTAACAGACATACCTGCCATTAGCAGTTTGGTCTTTTCGTCTTAGCAAGTAGCATAGTTATAAGAATAGGATTTATACACCGCATAATAATGCTACGACTGAATACAATCAAAAGCCGTATCGCCTCAATGCACGATAGTCGATTCCTTCTAAGGATATAGCCAGCTGGTGATTGAGCTTGTAAAAGCAGATTGCCTGGCCAAGCTAAGCCTTTTCCCGTAGCTGAAAGGGGGGTCTGGGGGGAACCCCCCCAGCCACGGGGGGTTTGGGGGGCTGGCCCCCCAAGAACAGACGAGACTGTTACAGGTTTCGTTACAGGTTTTGTTACGGTGTAAATGACAACATTCGATGAAATAGTACAATCGGGCGCCGGTTGTACCGACCCAAAATTGTCTCGATCGACATGACCCGCCATGATGAAGCGCGAACGACAGGATGAGGGCCCACAAGAGACCAAGAAGCGCAGGGTTGAGGACGAGAATGAACAAATCAGGTCTCCAATCCGACTGATTAAAGTGCGGGACCTGCCCGATTCGATGAATGTCGATACCGTATCATTAGGAGACATTATCGGCCATGTCGACCTTGTTGAAATGGTAAGCCCCCGACGATTCACGCGGATCAACTAATATTTAAAGTACCAATTCAATTTTGCAATGTCAATAGAGTTCGTCATGAGCCATGTTCATCCCGACGCCCTCGGATCCGTCAAGTCATGGTTTTTCTACGGCTACACGCCAGACCACGATCCGAGAAGCGAAACGCTCATGGTTGAAGCCAGCGCTTGCAAGCATCCCGAGAATATCACACTCCAAAAAGTGAGGCTGTCCAACAAGTTTGCTACGCATCATTCGAAGCTCATGGTGCTCAAGTTTGCCGACGGCACCGTCCAGATCGTCATCCACACCGCCAACTTGATAAGCTTTGACTGGACAAACATGTCACAGGGAGCGTGGCTGTCCGAGCGGCTGAAGCGCAAAGAGGAGACAAGGCAAGCATCCACTGCCATTGGCGCTCAATTCCAGCAGGATTTTGTAAAGTATCTACGGGCCTACCGCAAGGACGCTGCGAACCGGCTTGCGGAAGAATTGCAAGGATATGACTTTTCTCCCGTGCGCGCCAAGCTGGTTGCATCTGTGCCTGGCAACTACGTTGAGGGGCATGCAGACTACGGCCAATGGGGCATTGTGCGTCTCAGAAATGAGATCGAGCGGCTGGGGCTCGGGCACCGCGCCGGAGACGAGATTGTGGCCCAGGTGTCGTCGATTGCGCAGTTTGGAGCCAGCGACACGTATCTCGGGCCGACGATCCACGCGGCGCTCAACGGCCTGCCTTTGAACGAGCCGCCGCAGCAGCACGCTGGAGACTTTTTCGGCGGCGGGTATGGCGAAAAGAAGAAGAAAGTGCCGTTGAGCATTGTGTTTCCTACGGTTGAGCAGGTGAAGCAGTCCATCAACGGGTATGGATCAGGGATGGCGCTGCACTTTAAGCGTCAGACGGACGCGCAAAAGAAACAGCTATCGTACATGCAGGCGAAAATGCACCGGTACGTAGCGCAGAGGGCAGGGCGGCAGCTTGCAGCGCCGCACATCAAAACGTATGCGAGGGTATCGCACGGCGGGACGGCAATTGAGCTCGAGTGGTTCCTGCTCACGTCGGCGAACCTGTCCAAGCACGCGTGGGGCATTGTGCCCAAGGGCAAGCGCAGCGAGTGGATCCAGAGCTGGGAGTGCGGGGTGCTGATAACCAGGGATTGCTACGGAAATTGCCCCGAAGAGGGCGTCTCCAGGGGTAGCAGCCCTGCCGGCAGCGCTGTGAGTTTGAAACCCATCTACAGGGCAGATGCTCCTCCTGCATCTTCCAGTACTACTAGTCTTGGTGCGACTACTTGTGCTACGAGTACTAATACGCCTAATACAGATGTTAAGATTGGTACTACGGATGCTAAGATTGGTACTACGAGTGGTACGGACGCAATTGAATGGGGTCTGAGCGCGGATAATGCCCGATCCGCGGAGGAGGGAGCGGAGGAGGGAATGGGAATGAAAAAACGCACGGTGCACATCCGCATGCCATATGACCTGCCGCTCAAACGATACACGCCAAAGGACGTGGTCTGGAGCGCCTACGAGCGGTACCACGAGCCGGACTGGCGCGGCGACACCTGGCCCCCTGAGTGAAAACCACGCAGGACTTTTAATTGAAACGACACGAAACGGGCGCGGCCCGCCAAAATGCGGGTTTGGCGGTGGCAAAAATACCGGGCCGGCACTCGTCCCGCATTGGGCAATGCGCCGTCGCCGGGGCAACGGGCACATTTTTTTTCACCGGCCCATTGCCCTTTTGGGCCGAAAAAGGGAAACCCACATTGTTGAAAGCCCAAAAGGCCCGCTTCCAGCATCTCACCACTTCACGACAAGAACCCCCCCCCCCCCCCCAAAGAGCGCCAGGACACACGAGCTCTACGAAGATACGGGTTTGTACTAGGGGGCGCAAAAGCAAGGCGCAAGGTTCACAAGCAGGGACACCCGCCGAGTATACGGTTTAAACTTATATCGCGCTGAAACAGACCCGAGAGGGCCTTTGCAACTCTCATTTCACGACTGGAGAAGGGGGTGGCCAGGCCGACGGCAGGGAACGTTTCCGGTATATTTAGCAGAGCCCGAGACGCCACCTGGAAAGAGCCCACAGAGTGCATAGACGACAATGGCGAACAACGGCAGCGGCCCTCCAGGCCACGATGAGGTGGAGTACCTGCTCGGCATACACGACTTTCACGGCCGGTCCGACGACGAGCTGTCCCTCAACAAGGGGGACCACATTCAGGTGATTGAGAACGACGCGGCGTTTGGGGACGGGTGGTACATTGGGCGCAATCTGACGACCGGCGAGGCGGGCCTCTTCCCCAAGGTGTTTACGACCGCCCTCATTCTGCCCCAGACGGAGCAGCCGCCAAATCCCCAGAGTCCAAATCCCCAGAGCCCACCTTTGGCGGAGCAACCACAAAAGCCCCAGAGCCCGCAGCCGCCAAAGCCGGCGGGCGGGTACTTTGAGACCCACCAGCCCAACCACAGCGGCTCGGTGCACGACACGCTGACCGACATTGACGCGGCCATCTCGGAGATCAACAAAAACGCGGTCTCTTTGCCGAGCTTTGACAACGTGCCCGCGTGGACGCCGTACGACGTTCAGCGGTACTTTGAGCACCGAGGTTATGACCCTTCCGTGTCGGCGCAGTTTGTGCACCACAAGATCACGGGCGCCATTCTGCTCGAGCTCGAGCTCTCTTTCCTCAAGGAGATTGACATTGCCTCGTTTGGCACGCGGTTTGAGATCTCCAAAGACATCAAATACCTCAACTCGGTTGTACACAAGAAGCGGTTACAGCAGCAGCAGCAGCAACAGGCGGAGAGTACCGCCGGGTCGAGACACCGCAAGGGCGGCTCGTCGTTTGACCGAAACTGGACCGCGCCGGCGAAACGGTCCTCGTCGACGGGTACGGGGGACTCTGGGTACGTTGGGTCAAACCCGCAGACGCCGCTCGCGGTCGAAACCAGCCGGCACGGTACCCAGGCGAGCGCGGCGAGCAACGAGGAACACGACACGACGGTGACTCCTGCCACGAGCTCACGCCCCGGGTCCAAGAATTCGAACCGCAAGCACTCGTTTGTAGAAGGCATGCGGCAGCACTCGCGACAGGGCAGCTACGACACGATCCGCGGCGAGGAGCCGCTCGCCAACGTGGCCGAGGAGGAGGAGCAGCAGCAGCAGCAGCAGCCCGTGTACGGCTCGCCGCGGCACTCGCGGTCCGAGTCGAGCATGGCGTTCTTGAAGCGGCACTCGCATTCGGGGTCGCAGCAGCTCAACCTCGACCTGGGCTTTGCGCCGGACGCCAAAAAGCTGCGCCGGCGGTCCTCGATGATCTCGGGGCTCATGGGCAGCGGCACAACGGGCGGGCTCGCATCGCAGCCCGCGACGCCCCAGCCACCGTGGAACGACGAGTACGACTCATCGCCGCAGAACGCGACCCCTGCGAGCGCCGACGGCAATAGCACGTCGAGCCTGCGATCGCCCGTCTCGCCCAACAAAAACCTGTCGCAGGACAGCCTCACAAAGACGTCGACCGGCGGCAGCAGCAGCAACTTGGGTGCGCCGTTTGGCAAGATGAAGGTGCTGCGGCAGGCGTCGTCGCAGCACAACCTGCGCAAGGGCCTCACCAAGCAGCAGACGAGCGCCTTTATGGAGGGCATCAAGACGGTGACGGCCGCCGAGTCGTCCGAGTCGGCCGACTACGCCGGCTGGATGAGCAAGCGCGGCGGCGTGGGCGTGGGCGCCTGGCGGAGCCGGTACTTTACGCTGCACGGCACGCGGCTCTCGTACTTTACTAACTTTGACGACACCAAGGAGCGCGGGCTCATTGACATTACGGCGCACCGCGTGCTTGCCGCGCGGGAGAACGAGGACAAGCTTGTCGCGCTCTACGCAGCCTCGGTTGGCGCTGGCCGCCACGTTTTCAAGGTTGTGCCGCCTGCGCCGGGCAGCCGCAAGGGCGTGACCTTCACGGCGCCCAAGACGCACTACTTTGCCGTGGAGACGCGCCAGGAGATGCGCGAGTGGATGGCGGCGATCATGAAGGCGACCATTGACCGCGACGAGACGGTGCCCATTCTCTCGTCGTGCGCGACCCCGACGGTGTCGCTGGCCAAGGCGCAGGAGATGTTTGCCGAGTCGCGCGTCAAGGACGAGGAGCTCCGGGCCAAGATGGTTGAGTCGCAGGGCGCGTTCAACTATGGCGGCGGCGAGAACTCGTCGATCGAGTCGTCGGACACCAACTCGCAGCGGTCCTCGTCGCGCGCCGGGTCGAGCAACACCAACTCGACAAGCCTCAAAATGTCGCCGCCGGCTTCAGAGATGAGCGACTTTATGAAAACGTTTGGCGGCGAGGTTCGTCACCTCACGACCAAGACGGCCGGGCTCAAGATCGTGACCGACCTGGAGAACGAGGCCAAAAACAAGCGATAACGACCTGATGAGATCTTTTTTTTTATATATTTAACGAAGCTATGATTATTATATATTCGCTTTTTTGTGTTGTCTACAAAAATGGCTCGTCATGTCTAGTCGTCGTGGAGCTTGATGAGCGCTAGTCGTCGTGGAGCTTTTCGAGCGCCTCCTTGATGAGATGCGAGCCCTTGGGGTCGAGGTTGAGCGCAACCGTAAAGTGCTTGATGGCAAGCTCGCCGTTGTGCATGACCTTGTAGAGCTGGCCCAGCAGGTAGTGGACGCTGGCCTCCTCCGGCGCCAGCGCGCGAAGCACATTGAGCTCCTCGAGCGCCTCGTCGTACCGCTTGAGCTGGATGAGCATGCGCGCCTTCTTGTAGCGCGAGAGCGCGCTCGTCGGCTGCAGCCGGCTCGCCCGGTTGTACTCCGCCAGCGCCTTGTCGGCGTTGCCAAACTTCTCCTGGACCATGCCGAGACAGCATATGAGCACAACGTTGACGGGGTTGATCGACAGTGCCCTCGAAAAGTGTATCTCCGCCAGCGTCGTGTCCCCGAGGCGCATGTACACCATGCCGAGGCCGTACCACGCATTGTAGTGCCGGTTGTCGACCTTGATGGCCTGCCGGAACGACTCTTGGGCGTTCTCATAGGCGTCGTTCGCTACATGCTCGTGCGCCTGAAGAGTGTATGCATATGGGGAGTAAGGGTCAAGCTGTATAGCCCGTTTGAAGCACTGCAGCGCCTGCTCCGTGTCTCGCTGCAGCGAAAAAGAGTTGCCCAGTGCGCACCAGGCCTGCGGCGACGTCTTGTCAACGTCAATCAGGTCGTACGCCAGGTACCCGAGGTCAATCTCGCGCCGCAGGTGCCACAAAAGCGTAGAGTAGTACTCCATGTCCTCCGTGCGGAACTGGTCGCGGCTGCGCAGCCTTCTAAACACCTTCTCGGCCTTGGTGTAGCACACTTTTTCAAACAGCGCCCGTCCCATCTTGCTCAGCACCCACGGCGTGTCGCGGTGGTTACTGGGCAGCGCTTCAAACAGCTTGAGCGCGCCGTCGCAGTCGTATTTACAGAACAATGTGTATGCGGACGCGAGGGACGAAAAGAGGGATGCAATGGTTTTCTCGGCCTCTCGCGCCGACGAGTCGTTGGTATCCGGCTTGGCAAGCTTTGGTGGCGGCGGCGGGTTTGTGGACCCGTTGGTCTGTGCAGACGTTCCAGGGCGCTTGAATATCGTCGAAACATTTCCGTTATTACTATTAGTAGCAGCCTTTGAGCCATTCTGTGGTTTATTATTCGGCCTGCTCTTCTGGGGCTGTTGTTGTTGTTGCTGTTGCTGCTGCCGCCTGGCCTGTGTAGACCTGAGCTGTCTTTTGGGCACGTCCATCTTGTCTGTCGATGCCATGCTGCTGAGATTGCGAGCTGTCCGCTTTTGCGGAGCCAGCGGCAGAGTACCCACCCTTGATCTGGCAGCGTCTGTAGGAGTAGTAAACTGATTTTCTTCCGTTCCAGCGCCCGTAGGAGTGCTAAACAGGTCCCCCGAGCTCTTGCCCGACCGCAGGAACTTCTGGCCCGTCTTAAACGTAAACAGCGACGCAGAATTCGACGACGAAGACGTCGACGACGCAACACTGCTCGACGAAAAAGGGTCCTGCCCAGCTTCCTCGCCTCCAGATCGCACCCCAAAATCAACCAGATCAGCCCTAAACACATTCTTGGCCTGGATCGGAACCCCCATCTGCGCCAATGCCTCGACGGGCTCCCACAGGTACGGGTTGCAGCATATGGCGTTGGCAAAATGCGGTACAGCCCGCTCCTTCTGGCCCCGCGCCCGCAACAGCTGCCCCAGCACCGTGTGCATAGCCCTGGCGTCAGGCTCAGACGCCCGCGCCGTGTCGCTCGACAGGCCCAGCGCCCGATCCGCCCAGATCTCCTTCGAGCCCGAGAGCGCGCTGATGCCCTTTTCAAAGAAGCGCGTCTTGAGACAGCTCCGGGCGTATATGTACACGCACCCGGCGTGCTTGACCGAGCCGGTCAGCTTCATCGCGGCGTGGTACTTGCCCTGGCGGTACAGCACGAGGCCCATCAGGTGTATGCTGGCGGGGTCCTTTTCGTCCAGCGCCAGCAGCTGCTCGCACACAAACTCGGCGCTCGCCAGCATTTCCATGTCGAGCGCCTGCCACACCATCTGCCGCAGCAGGCGCGTCTTTTCACTGTGACTAGCGCTCTTTATCGCCATCTCATCGCCTGCTGTGTTTGTTTGTCGTCAAAGGCTTGTTCCCAATCCGGGGGACCTTTTCACCACCAGCGCTATCGCCATCGACGATAACAAGGCGCCATTCGTTGTTGAGTCGCCCGGAGGCCCTGGCGCCTGGCTAGCTGCTGATGAGTTCAGTAAACCTCTTGTAGGAGCATTCTGGGGGGCTCTGCCCCCCATACCCCCCGTGGCTGGGGGCCAGCCCCCAGACCCCCGTAGCTGCACTGAAATAACGTTAATTCATATTTACTTGTAGAGCGCGCGCGCCCTAGAAGTGCTAGCTACAACCGGCCATAATCAACCATTGGCACTTCAATCATTTTACTATTAGAATCTATTCACCTCTCTGAGGAGTATTTGGAGATCAGTTCACTATTAGAGTCTATTCACCTCTCCGAGGAGTACTTGGAGGGAACATCATGTCCGACTATCAACCATTGTTACTCCAATTATACCATTAGTAGAATATATCTAAACACACTCCATGTATTAACATTGGTTATGGTGATTTAGCCTCATATTGTGTGCAACTGATAAGTACTGCTTTTGCACCCGAGATATCCACGATGAACAATTCCTCTCTGTTGATATCCATTCCACACCTAGACAATGCTCCATTTGACCTCAGTTCCATACGGCCTAATTTGGGACAGCCTTGGAGAAATTTGGTCACAAGGATATCTATCCACTTCTCTTCATTTTCTGGATCATGCAAGTAAAGAGTCAACAGCTCCAATTCAGGGAAGTTGCACGTAAAATTATCGTAATCGGTGTCCTGCCGACCAATTACCTCAACTGATATGTCCATTTGTTTCAAGCAAAGACCAGCAAGGGCAAGGCTCTTGAAATCGAATGCGCTCTCAGCTGCCACAGCTCTGCACCGGATCTTGAGGTACTCTAGAGTTTCTCTGACCAGCAGAATCGCCGAGACAAGTTCCATGCTTACATCAAACCAAGATCTATATATGATTTCCTTTATCTGGCTGCACCCGCTAAGGTCCAAGGTGTCAAGAATTTCGCTAGAAAACGTGTAAGCACTTCTAGAGTTATCCACAAAGATATCATGGATATCAAGCAGCTCTAGTCCACTGGGTACGATAATCTTCGAGTCTGTAGAATAATTTCCGCTATTATTAGCGAGACGGAGCTCTTTTACAGTTTCAGGAACTTGGATGTACCCAGACATGTCATAGTCCGTATATATCACCAGGATAGTCAAGTCGTTTGATATATTACGCAAGTCTGTTAGTTTAACGGGTACATTGCGCTTTGTCCTCGACAGCGGCAGAGCAGGGATCTCCTCCGGAATCCTTTCTATGCCGCTCGAAATATGTAGCTCTTTGATGCTCATGCCATCGATATTTATGTAAGCTCTATTCCCGGTGGGATATTCTGTTGTCAAATGCAGATGAAAGGTAGCTTTGGGCTTCCAACCGTCGAGCATTCTTTGAAATTCAACAAACCGGCTGTCAAGAGTAACGTAGTCGTAGGCAACAGTGACTCTCTGAACATTTTCAAAAAGACTTGGCATAGTATGAAATGCTCGGATGCATTCATCATCTGTGTTATCCTGTGCGTGACCATATCGCACATGTATTCCGTGACCATATCGCACATGTATCGCTTGGGTATTGCTCAGCTCGTTTCGAAAGTATCCATTTGTCCCTAGCTCTTGTATCTGCCTGTAGGATAACTCTTCCGGATATTTATAATAAGAGGCTCCCCAGTTATCCTGCGGATCAACAACAACTTCTCTCCAAATCAACCTTCGGCATAACTCGAGCCAATTTCTTGATACGAGTCTCAGTTGTCTCAATTCGTGGCTGTACAAGAGACCAAATATGTGGTCAAACAGCTCAGGCGGTAAGTCTGCGATTTCTTTCATGATGATAAAACCCAAATATAGACCGAACCGCAAATGAATATTTAAGGGGGGCGGGTTCGAAGAAGCTCGAGATCTAGGTCCGGAACCTTATTAGGTCCGGAACCTTATTAGGTCCGGAACCTTATCAGTGCGGCTCTTCCGGAGGAATCAGCCGACCGTGGTAAGCATACTGATCAGACAGTCACCAGTTATACGAAACAGATATTAAAAGTTGAAATTGACAGAGTGTATATAGTCCAGGTTCATGTCCTTAGATGTGGTTTTATAGCAATAGCACCGTTGCAATATTGTGGTTCCGTTCGGCAATACAAGGGATCCATCATACCATGAGAGGTTTGGAGGATAGCAACTGAAGAGTTACTGCCCGTAGTCACCGGCGTTGATTGTATGTCATGTTGGGCCTCTGGTTTAATTCTCTTAAGCCGCATCGCGCCGCGCGCTTGTTTCACTTCTAATACTTACAAATTACCAATAACACTACCTGTAGGATTCCAGCTCTTATATTCGACGCATTAATTAATGCGAATGGCAATTTACATTCGCATTCGCTCTATATAGACCCCAAATGTATCAATTACCCGGTATCCGTAACTATCTGGAGTGAAGAGCGTAGTGGCTTAATAATCGCCGACTAATACAATATGGCGAAAATCCCAACCGCGGCTTTTTAGGGGCCCCTGCCGGTGGAGGTGGACACGGAGGAGCTCAAACGTTGCAAGGGAGACTAGTTGATGGGTTGGCCGGGTCGTCATGCTGTTCTTAGTGAGTTTGGCGTGGATCATATACGGCGTGTCCGCCTTTTACATTCCAGGTAAGTGGGCTACCCCCAAAAGAGCGCCGCTAACAAAAGCAGGATGGTCAATCAAGACCTACAAAGATGGCGAAAAGGTGCCATTGTACGTGAATAAAGTGACCTCGGACGAGACACAGCTGCCGTTCGCGTACCTGGACCTTCCTTTCGTGTGCCAGCCGGCCGCGACCAAGCGCAAGGGGCTCAACCTCGGAGAGGTGCTTCGCGGAGACCGGATTTACGAGTCCGACTACCAGCTCGAGTTCAACCAGGGCGCCCAGTGCGCAGAGCTGTGCACCGTTAACGTCGACCGCAGCGGCCTGGAGCGGGCGCACCATCTCGTGACCAATGCGTACCTTGTGGAGTGGATTGTGGACAACCTGCCGGGTGCGACTGCGTTCATCTCGCTCGACCGCACCAAGCGGTACTACGCGGCAGGGTTCCCGCTGGGGTCCATTGACAAGAACACGGGCGCGGTGTACCTCAACAACCACGTAACGCTGCTGGTGCGGTACCGCGAGGACGCGCGGAACCCGAGCCGCAACGTCATTGTCGGGTTCGAGGTGTACCCCAAGAGTGTGTCGAACGAGTCCAAAAAGTGCCCTGGCAAGAGCGATTCGTACCAGCCGTACGTCGTAGACCCGACCAAGGAAAAGGACGAGATCCGGTACACGTACTCGGTGTACTGGAAGAAGGACGACAGCGTCGAGTGGAGCAACCGGTGGGACCTGTATTTTTCGTACTCGGAGGTGAGCACGAAAGTCCACTGGATCGCCATTATCAACTCGATTGTCATTGCCGCGCTGATGGCCATTGTCGTCGGCGTGGTGCTCATCCGCACCCTCAACCGCGACATCCAGGCGTACCGGCAGCTCCAGGGAGAGGGCAAGGACGTTGAGGACGGGGTGTTGGAGGACGTTTCCGGGTGGAAGCTCGTCCACGGAGACGTTTTCCGGCGGCCCGGCGGCTGGCGGGTGCTTGTTTCGCTCGTGAGCTCGGGTGTCCAGGTGGCGGTCATGATTGCCACGGTGGTGACCCTGGCGTGTGTTGGCGTGCTCAACCCGTCCTACCGAGGCGGGATGCTGACGTTTGCATGCTTCATGTTCGCGTTTGCTGGGGTTTTCGCTGGATACGTCAACTCGCGGCTCAACAAGGACAATGGCCACGAGTCGTGGAGCGCTGGCGTGTTTGCCACAGCCACGCTCGTGCCGGCGAGCGTCATGGTGGTCGTTCTCGGGCTCAACATGTTTATCTGGGCCAAGGCATCCTCTTCGGCGCTGCCGTTTGGCACCATTGCCGCTCTCTTCTCCATTTGGCTGCTCATTTCTTGCCCGCTCATCATTGTCGGCGGGTTTGCCGGTAGTAAGATCGCCGGCAACGTGCCCCCAGGGCGAGTGAATGCCATTCCGCGGCAGATTCCGCGGCGCGGGTGGAAGATATGGCGCTGGCTGCCGTTTACAGTGCTTGCGGCGGGCCTCGTGCCGTTTGCCGTCATTTACGGCGAGCTGTCGTTTGTGTTCAAGAGCGTGTGGCAGGACAAGACGGGTTACTACTACATGTACGGCTTCCTTGCCGCGGTGATTGTCGTCCTCGTGGTGACGGTGTGCGAGATGTCTATTCTCACCACGTACTTCCAGCTCAACGGCGAGGACTACCACTGGTGGTGGCGGTCCTTCTTTGTGGGCACGGGCTCTGCGTGGTGGATCGGACTCTACTCTATTTATTACTTTGTGTTCAAGCTCAAGGTTGACGACTTCATTTCGTCCCTGCTCTTCTTTGGTTACTCGCTGATGGGATGTTTGGTGTATGCGTTGCTCACGGGCACAATTGGCTTCCTGTCCTCTTACTTTTTCGTCCGACGCATCTATTCGGCCGTCAAGCTCGAATAGTAAGCAGAATCGACATTGGCTGGTTCAATGCTTTGTACTATACTGATCGCTTGGTCAATTGCGGTAATATGCTCTGTACTACCGTAGTAAGACGGGAATATGCTTCATCGGTCATTAATTAGTTACAGTACATAAAAAAAAATAAAAGTTTCGCACGTTTAATACCGGTTGTTGGTGTTGCTGTTGGCGTTGTTGGTATTACGGTTGTTATAGTTGCGGTTTCTGTTGTAGTTGCCGTCGCCTTGTCGTCGGTTCTGGTTCTGGTTCTGGTTCTGGTTCTGGTTGTTTCGACCTCCCCGGAAGTTTCGCTGGTTGTTGTACCGCTGGTTTCGGTTGTCTCGATTCTGTCGCTCTTCTTTAATGTGGTCAATCAGCTCATCAGGAATCTGCAGATATTTGATCTACTATGGTTAGCGTTTGGCGTCAATGCGCGGTAAAACTTACAATATTTCCCCGAACATAGGTCTGGGGGATCTTTTGGAAGTCCTTTCCATCCTATACTTGTTAGTTCTCATCATTTTTTGCCTCCTTTGTGTGTGAACTTACTGCACTAGTCTGGACAACCTCCTTCAGTGTCAGATTCATCCAGGTATCGCAGTTAATCAAGTGGCCGTTCAAGGTCTCTCCGGACTTGAGCTCCACCATCAACGGCTGGCCCTGAGCCGCATTCAACAAACTCAATGGGAGCTAAGATAATTAGCCGATCCGTCGCAAAAAAACCGAGTGTACATACCATTTCTCTTGCACTGGCTGTTCTCCAGTCTTTTCGGTTTTTCAATGTGTCGTCTTTGCGATCCTCCCAGCTTACTGCGTTAGTTTGTTGTGTTATGTAATCCCAGCCGCACTTTAATACACTTTACCTCTACCGTACGTTACATTAATGCACTTATAAACGAGCTATGGTAATAGATAAAAGATGCTGCACATTTCGTCACATATTGCGAGTTTATACTTGTATATTTCCCTTAATTGATAGCGATTTCCGTTTTTTCTCCTGGAACTTGGTATTTGTTATTGGAGTTTATAGCAATACAACAATTGCTAGTCAGACAGTTTAGCGAATGCAAAACTGGTTCTAGCAACGAATCGCGCGAGACCTCCTCAAAGATTATATTAAAACATAGCATTCGTAACAATATTAGGGTGAATTATGGTGAATTATGGTGATACATAACGAATCTAATGCTTTGTAGCAATTCTAGGGATAGTGATAACTAGTGAAGCGCGACAATTCTTCTGATGATTCGTACAATTCTGATGATTCGTCGACTGCTAAAATCCTAGAACTGCGTAGATAAAGGCGATTAATTAGCCATTAAATGGTGTATTCAATGTCGGTTCACGTGACCTACACGTGTAAGGTGAGACAAGTGATGCGCCCCATCGGCGAATTTCCCTTTTGGCCCAAATAATGGCGCGCACGCGCCTAGGACCGCCTAATACGCGCTTTTTCGCATCCAAGAAAGGGATTTTGTTAATTACGAATAACCCGCGAGGCAGACGACGCGTGTGATAGGCACTTGACATTGTGGAGGAGCGACGCGATAGAGACAACCCAGTGCACGCGCCTGAGCCTATAGCAACACGTAAACGGTGAGTTTAAACACCGCGGCAGACAAGAAACGAAAAAGCGCGCATCCCCAGAACGACCAAACAGCCTCCCCCCAGAGACCCATTCGCTGGCTTCACTGCTCGGTCCACGAGTTAAAATGACTTCCCAGGTGTACAAAGCCACGTACTCGGGCGTGCCGGTCTACGAGTTTCCGTGCAAGAACGTTGCCGTGATGCGACGGATGTCTGATGGCTGGGTCAATGCGACACACATCCTCAAGGTCGCCAACTTTGACAAGCCGCAAAGAACTCGGATCCTGGAGCGTGAGGTGCAGAAGGGAGTTCATGAGAAGGTGCAGGGCGGGTACGGCAAGTACCAGGGGACGTGGGTGCCGCTGGAACGGGCGCGAGAGATTGCCGAGCAGTACAGCGTTGCCGACCTGCTCGAAACGCTCTTTGCCTACGTGCCGACGGCCAACAGCCCTCCCCCGGCGCCGCGACAGGCTTCCAAGGCCAAGTCGGCGCGGACCGCATCGGCAATGGACGATTCGTCGGAGCCATTGGCCAAAAGACCGCGGAAAATACCCGCAAAGGCAATCAAGTCAGAGCCAAAGCGAAGAGGGAGACCGCCAAACTCTCAAAAGCTGCTTGCCGCTTCGCAGTCGACGATTCTCGCCAGTAGGCCGCCGGAACCGGTGGGTACCCCGGCTACAATTATTGACGAGGATATTGACATTGACGACGGTAACAATAATGGAGGCGATATCAGCGACACGGCGTCAATCTCCTCGGGTTCTTCCTCTGAGTTCATGTCGGACGCGGACTTGGACGCGGCGCTGAACGGCAAGTCGAGCCAGCGCGATGATTACAGCAGCGTGGCCCTGTCTATGCAGAACCGCCAGTTCCTCGACAATGACATGATTGCGGCCGAGTACTCCAACAAGCTGCTCGACTACTTTATCGCCCCCGATGACGACCACATTCCCGACTTTCTAATACACCCGCCACAAGGGTTCAAAATCAACCAAGTAATCGACGACGAGGGCCACACGGCGTTCCATTGGGCCTGCGCTATGGGCATTCTTAAAATCATCGAGGTGCTCATGAATATTGGGGCCGATGTCAACGCCGTCAACCTTGCGGGCCAGACCCCGCTCATCCGGGCAATTATGTTCACTAACAACTTTGACCGGCGCACCTTCCCGCGGGTCGTGGAACTGCTACGCGACACTATATTCTACACAGACCGCAACCGGCAGACAATTCTGCACCACATTGCCGCCACGACCTCCTCGCGGTCAAAGCTGTCGTCAACGCGGTACTACACCGAAATCATTCTGGCAAAACTGTCGGAAACCCACCCAATGCACGAACTGACTGGCTTCCTTGACCGGCAGGACGCCAATGGCGACACTGCACTCCACATTGCAGCACGCAATGGCGCCCGCAAATGCGTCAAAGTGCTGCTGTCATACCACGCGTCGATAGACATTCCTAACCACGAAGGGTATTGCGCCTATCACTACATGGCGCAAGACCCGCAGATCAGGCGCTTCCTTGAGGGATTGCCCAATTACCATCAGATCATGAAGGCCGCTGGGTTCGGCAAACTCAACCGATCGCAGAGCCACAACAATACCAACAGCCGCCAAGTGGCTGCCGCCAACGGGTCGCACGAGCTCTATCCTTCGACAATTCAGCAAGCTGCGTCCGCCTCATACGACCAGGGTGGCTACACCAACGGGTTCTTTGGCCATCCGCATACTTCGGAGACTGCGATAAAGGTGTCCCAGCAAGTGGCATCGTTTATGAACGAGCAGCTCGAGACTCTGGCTAGTGCTTACGACGAAGAGCTGCGCGAAAAAGACCGCGACCTGGAGCAGGTCCACCGCATGCTGCGGGAGATGAAGGACGACATTGGAGCCATCAACAAGTCGATTATCGAGCAAGAGAAACAAATTGGAAGCGAAGCGGAGGTCGCTCGCCAGTTAGAAGATGCTCGGGTAAAGAAGCACCACAAAATGACCCAGCTTCGCAAGCTTGTGGAGCGGAGCCAGGCGAGGGACCTTGCTGAGAGGGTACAGCGTGAGGAGAGTCTAGTTCAAGAAGAGCTTATGAACAACAGCGCCATGTATAGCGTTAGCGAGACGACGGAGCTTGCCCGGGAGCTCAAGGCGCTTCAGGTCGAGCGCAAAGAGCTTGTTGACGAGATCACAATGTTCAATGCGAATGCCGGGGTCGGAGACAAGATGAATGAATACCGCCGGCTCGTTGCACTGTCTTGTGGGGTGAAAATAGACGAGATTGACGAGCTTTTGGACAGCATAGCGGAGGCGTTATCGGAAACCCAGGAGGACGAGCGCGAGTCGGCCGAAGAACAAGCACAAGGCAAGTCTAGTTTGCCAGCTGCTCCATCTACTCCTACTAGGACCAAGCCAGACAATGGTCCAAACGGATGGGTCAACGGAGGAATTTCTGCTGCTCCAATTGCCGCAAACATGTAACAAAACTGAGACGACTGGTTACGATCTGTAAGATAGACGGACGATATTTATGTAATTTAATTTATTCCTCTAACTGTTAATTCTCTACCTGTCAAGGAATTACTTCGACAGCGTGTACCGGTTACAGACACTGCCAATCAGCCAGCAATGATTTGATTAGGATACGGACCTCCGGCCCAGGGTCAGAGGTCTCCGTAGCCAGGTTAAGGATAAGATTAATGAACCGACGTCATCCGGTACGCCCAGTGAAGCTAAACCTAGCTCCCACGAGGCGAGCTTCTCTTGTCATTTCGACAGCCGTCGGTGTAGCAGAAATGCAGTGTTCCAGACTTTTCCCCCTGAGGTGGAGGGATGTTACATTTCGTCATGCATTGGGATGCATATCGCCGGTATTTGGGCGACGCATCATTAGCCATAGAAACACGTCCAGCCGCTCTGAACAAACGCTTTCCCCACAATCCGCCAGGAATACAGTTTTGGCGATCACCAGACATTCGTTTAAGGTTGCAGATCAGCTTCGCCATAATTAATTGGCCTACACGGCACGAGTCGGACTACATTGAGTACATAGGAGTATATATAACCCGCCGCCCCAGGAACAATGGACGCTGTTACCGAGAGAGTTACTGAAATGGCACAACTCAGCAAAGAGACCATTTTCCACGCCGCGATTGCATTGCTGGCTTTGTCCTCCTCTCTAATTAGCGGGGTCAGCGCCTTCCCGTTCCTGTGCCGTAGAGATAACTTCCCGCTGCCTACCTGCGACGCGTATACGGACTATGCCAGTAAGGCACATGGGCCGTATAGTGACGGCCCATTGAAGCTGCCGTTCCAGCGGCCCACGGAGGAGTGCCGAACCTTCCAGTCCGACCTTGTGGAGAAGGTCATTGACACGTTTAAGCAGCGGCTGGCGGACCCAGACCTGGCGCGGCTGTTTGAGAACTGCTACCCATCAACGCTGGATACTACAGTACGATGGCATGTCAAGGATTCGACCGAGGGAGGGGGTCCGCGGTCGTTCATTATCACCGGCGACATCAACGCCGAGTGGCTGCGAGACTCGCGAAACCAGGTACAGAATTACCAATCTCTGGCAAAGTACGATGGAGACATTGACACGCTGCTGGAAGGTGCAATTCACACCCAGGCTGAGCTGGTGACGCAGTATCCGTATTGCAATGCGTTCCAGCCTCCGCCTGAGTCGGGTCTGAGCGCATCCGATAATGGACAGGGCGACACTGTGTACCCGTCGTACGATCCAAACGTGGTGTTTGAGTGCAAGTATGAATTGGACTCTCTGGCAAACTTCCTCGGCCTTGCTGCAGACTACTACGAGGCAACAGGCAAAACGAGTTTCGTTGACACCAAGTACCTCAAGGCCGTAGAGACCACCCTTCAGACCATGAAGGATATGCAGAAGTCAACTTTTGATAGCGACGGCAACGTACAGGCTAGCCCGTATACGTTCCAGCGGCAAACTAACATTGGCACCGAAACTCTGAGCTTGGCAGGAGCGGGTAACCCGGTAAACAGCGATACGAACCTCATCAGATCTGCATTCAGGCCGTCGGACGATGCAACAATCTTCCAATTCCTCGTTCCGGCCAATGCACTGGCAGCTGTTGAGCTCCAACGAGTGGCTAAGCTTTTGGATAAGAGCGGGAACCATGATCTGGCCAATGAGGCGGAATCCCTGGGTAAGGCAGTTGAGGAAGGTGTGTGGAAGCATGGAACGATTCAACATCCGACATTTGGCAAGGTATTCGCCTTTGAGGTGGATGGCTACGGCAGCTGTAACATCATGGACGACGCAAACAATCCTTCCCTTTTGTCTATGGCGGACTTTGGCTTTGTTGATAAAGAAGACAAGGTATACCAGAACACTCGAAAGATGATTCTTAGCAAGAAGGGCAACCCGTATTACCTCGAGGGTAAGTATTTCAACGGCATTGGAGGCCCACACATTGGCACCCACTACGCATGGCCAATGTCGCATATTATCCGAATGAGAACCACCAATGATGATAATGAGATTGCCGAGCAGCTTGAGACTGTCAAGAACTCGACATCTGCGCTCGGTCTTATGCACGAATCGGTAAAGGTAGACGACTCACAGGGCTCGACGTATACGCGGCCATGGTTCGCATGGGCCAACACTGAATTTGCGAAGACTATCCTCCAGCTTGCGCAGGAGAAGCCTCATTTGATCTTCAAAGAAGGCGACACTGAGCCGTTCTCCATTGAACAGCTGGCCGGCAAATGACGGTATCCGGTAACAGCATTCCTCCTGGGTTCTTCTATACTCCTATCTACGTTGAGATTTTGTATCCTTTAGTCATTCTTGGTTTATATTGAATACATATACACTACCTAGCTGCGATATCTCCTCGGTGCTATCGGGCACTTCATTGCTACCTAAATTGGTACTATTAGTACTACGAAATTGGGCTTTCCGCTTGCTTGCAATTGCAAAGTTTGAGTTATAACATACGAGCAATAGCAGCCCTTGAGCAGCATATAGAGGTTCCAATACCGTTCACAACTCTGTGGCTATTATAAAGACGCAGCGTCGATGACGTTCTGATATATTTGAGATCCGTACCAAGATATACATATTTTTCCCGGGCCGGGAAAATTTTGATAGGCCGAGTTTGAACCGTTGAATTATCACTTCAAACCCCGGCGATTTGCTTAAAGATCAGTTCAATATGGCAGCCAAGGAGTTGGAGGCGAACGGGAGTGTCCCGTCTAGCATTTCTTTGTCCAAGCTTGCTGCGAAGGTGAACCAGAAGATGTCTGAACAGAAGCAGAAGGATAAGAAGGATAAGAAGGGCGGCAAGAAGGATAAGAAAGATAAGAAGGACGAGCCGCCAAAGGATTTCAAGAAGAATCAAAAGAAAGAGACTCCCAAGAAAGAAGAGTCTTCCATGGACGAAGATACCCTGCTGAAGGAGGTTGAGATGCTCGGTGGATCTAAGGCTGATCTTGATCTGATTGATATTGATTCAGGCGACGAGAGTGAGATCGAGTTTGGAGAAGACGGCAAGGGTGGCGCTGGTTTGCAAAACGAGCTCTCAGCATATATGAAGGATATTGGTCTTGTCGTTCAAGAGGAAAAGCCAAAGACTAAAGCGCCTACTCCTGCTCAAAAGAAGGAATTGGTTAAGACCAAGGTCAACCCGGCCAAGATCAAAGAGATCGCGCACTCTGGCGAAATCATGGTCCAGGCACGAAGTGACTGGTACAATCCTGAGATCGAGGCTCCGCCAGCCCCTGTTGGACACGTTTCTGAGGATGTTATTTCCAAATTGCATGAGAAGGCCAAGGAATTGTTGGAAAAGGAGAACAGCATCTATGTCCACGATGATGCCAAATCGACTTCGCAGAAACAGTTCTTGAATCAGCTGCTGACTGCTGGTACCTTGAACGATAAAATCTCTGCCCTGACTTTGTTGATCCAGGAGAGCCCTCTCCACTCGCTCCGGTACTTTGAGACTATGATCGGGCTTTGTAAAAAGAAATCCAAGGGTAGTGCTATGCAGGGTGTAGCGGCGCTCAAGGATCTATTCGTCGGTGGTGTCCTTCCGGATAGAAAGCTGCGGTGGTTCAAGAGCCAGCCAGTGTGTCCAGATACACCACGACAGTGGCTCATTTTGTGGGCGTTCGAGGATTGGCTCAAGTCGTATTTCTTTTCTCTGTTGCAGATTCTCGAAACTCTCAGCCACGATCCAGTCGTGTACATCCGCACGAATTGTGTGGCGCACGTATTCGACTTGCTGAAGCAAAAGCCTGAGCAGGAGGTGAACCTACTGAGATTAGGGGTTAACAAGCTCGGTGACCAAGAGCGAAAGGTTGCTTCGCGTGTCTCGCACTTGATTCTGCAGCTTGAGCAAGCGCATCCTGCGATGAAGACTATTATCACCGAGGCTGTGTCTGAACTCATCTTCCGAACTGGTGTCGACTACCACGCGCGGTACTACTCCGTGATCACGCTCAACCAGACTATCATTGCACACAAGGAGGTGGAATTGGCCAATTCTCTCATGCGGGTGTACCTCTCTCTATTCGAGCGAATGCTGTCAGAGTGGAATCACCAGAAGAACGAAGCCGCAGAGGAAGAGAAGAAGCGAAAGAAGAAGCCTAGATGGAACAAGAAGGGAAACAAGGGTAAGAAGGGCGGAGAGCGGCAAGTAGCAAAGACCACAGCGGTTGTCAAGGAGGAGGAGGACTCCAAGTTGACCTCTGCTATTCTCACTGGTCTCAATCGAGCATATCCTTTCTCAGATCTGCCCCGTGATACTTTTGATAAGCACCTGAATACCCTGTACCGGGTTACACACTCGGCTAATTTCAACACCAGTGTCCAGGCACTCATTCTCATCCACCAGGTGTCCAAGTCGCGAAGCGATCTGTCCGACCGATATTACAGGACCCTTTATGAGAGTCTTCTGGACCCTCGAATCGCAACTTCATCCAAGCTACGACTTTATCTCAACCTTCTCTTTAAGAGTCTCAAGGAAGATAGCAATCTCGAGAGATCCAAGGCCTTTGCCAAGCGATTGGTGCAGATGGCATCTAGCTGGATCAACATTGGTGTGGTCGCAGCGGTTGTGCATCTTGTTCGAGAGCTAGAGAAGGCTATTCCTAATCTGCGAGAGCTTCTCGGTGATGAACCAGAAGGCGAAGAGTATGATGGACGAAAGCGTGATCCTCTGTTTGCTAATGCTGGTAACGCCAAGTTCTGGGAAATGATCCCTATGCTCAACCACTTCCATCCAACCGTTGCGCATTTTGCAGAGGGGTATATTAATGGCGATGAGCCAGAAGGTACCCCTGATATCACTTTGCATACTCTTTCTCACTTCCTCGACAGGTTTGTGTACAAGAACCCGCGACAGAAGACTGCTTCCAAGGGATCGTCTATCATGCAACCGCTCTCTGGAGCAGACACTGCGGGCGGCTTGGTTACTACTAGTGGCGGCAAGCAGGTTCCTGCTACGGCGTCTGCCTGGGGCGGCCTTAATCTTGAGGAGGTTGACGTCAGTGAGCGATTCTTCCACCAGTATTTCACTAGCCGAGAGGAGACTAAGCCAAAGAAGAGCAAGAAGCGAGGTGAAGGCGACGACGAGTTTGACGAAGAAGAAGTGTGGAAGGCACTCGTTGACAGTAATCCTCAGATGGAAGGTGGGGATGGAGAAGGATTCTCCGACTTTGACGACGAGGATCTTGAGGATATGGATATCTCTGACGAGGATATTAGCATGGAAGACGGTGATGAAGACGAGGAGGAGGAAGAGGAAGATGTTGAATCTGAGGCTGTCAATGACGATGAATCTGAGCCTGAGTTCGAAGGCTTTGATGAAGATGATGATGGCATGCTCGAGAGCGATGATGAAATTGATATTCCGATGGGCTCAGATGAGAGTGACGACGAAGATGCAGAAGCTAAGACGGGCGACAAGCGATCGAGGCAGCAGAATGAGAAGAAGTCGAAGCGTGCGCGTCTTCGAGACTTGCCCGAATTTGTTGATGCCGACGACTATGCCAAGCTTCTTGCGTCTGATAATGATGATTAATAGACTGTATAATATATCTCTTCTTTTGCCAACGGTTCTGCATAGCCTTTACTGGCCAATTCACTGTGTGGAGTGTAACCTACGTAGGAAGTACCGGTAGTACCTTGAATGAATCATATTCGAATTCAATTAATTATGTCGTTAAAAGGTCAGAAACTTGAAAATGAACATTATATCGTTAAACAAACAAAAATTAGAACGGACGAGGCATTAGACTTTTTCAGTGTGCTCAGCGTCGACGTCCTTCTCTTCCACGAACTCGCCTTCAACACCAGCAAGGGCAAAGAGGCCGACCTCACGGGCAATCTCCTCCTGGAGCTTGACGTCCTCCTGCGCAGAACCGGAGTTGTCACCGAAGAGCTCGTCAATCTCCTCAAGAGTTCGTCCCTTGGTCTCTGGAACGAAGAAGTAGACGTACACAGCGCCAAGAATGGACATGATACCAAGGAAGATGTAAGCGCCATAAGAAGCTCGGGAAACAAAGTCTGGAGTAGAGAGGGCAACGGCGAAGTTGTTGAGCCAGTTGGACGAAGCAGAGATGGACATACCCTTGGATCGCAGGGAAAGTGGGAAGATCTCTGCAACAACAGTCCAAGCACCTGGACCCCAGGAGTAACTGAAGAAGAAGTTATAGAACCAGATGAAGAACGCAGCAGTCCATCCAGATGCGGAAGTCCAGTGGCCCTCGAACTGGCCAATGATAGCGGCAACGATGAACATGCACACACCCATACCGATAGCACCAGTAATGAGAGAGTTCTTTCGGCCAAACTGATCCATGAACAAGACAGCAAGAATGGTGGTAAGCATCTGGACAATGCCTACAACACCGCCGGACAACAGAGAAGTAGACTTGCCGCCAAGGTTCAGAGACTCGAAGATAAATGGCGCATAGTAGAGAATGAAGTTGATACCGGACCACTGCTGGAAGACCATGATAAGGCAGCCGACAGAAAGTCGCTTAAAGTAACCTCGGTTGGTTAGGAAGGACTTGTACTGGGCGAGGCCGAGCTTGAAGTTAGAGGAGAAGGAGCCGTCCTGGAGATTTGGGTAATCTCGCTCGGAGACACGCTTAGCGAACAAGTGCTGGACCTTGATTTCGAGGAACTCCATTCGCACAAGGTGGTTGTCTTCGGGGAGACGTCGGAGCTTGGAGATGGTCTTGAGGCACTCCTCCTCTCGGCCAACATGCATAAGCCATCGCGGGGAGGATGGAATCCAGTTGATACCGATAAGCAGGATCAAAGCTGGAGCGATCTGGATGGTGATAGGAATGAGCCATGCGGCATCGCTCTGGCCGTCACCGTCGCCGCCAATGAAATTAGTGCCATAGGTGATCCAGTAGGAAATGAAGATACCGAAGGCAATGGAGAACTGGTAGAAGGAAACAAGGGAGCCACGGATCTCTGGTGGAGAGATCTCGGCGTTGTAGAGAGGGTTGGACTGCGAGATGATACCCACACCCATACCGGCAACGAATCGACCGGCGTAGATATAGTCCGGATTAGAGCCATGGACTGTGGCTTGGACGACAATGCCTATCATGAAGATAACGCATGCCAATTGTAGCACACCTTTACGGCCGAGCCTATCTGATAAGTAACCGGCGGCTAGTACACCTACCCAGGCACCAAGCTCGAGAATAGATGTGAGCAGACCTCGGGTAACTGGGTTGGAGATCTGGTCCTCGCCGATTTTCTCGGAGAAGGAGTGCATACTGAGCACCTGCCCAAACATACCCTGGTTGTAACCATACACCATGCCTCCGAGAGAAGCGAACATGGCATTGAGGAAAGAGACCTTATTTTGGAAGAGGCCCTGAATACCGCTCTTACCAGCGAGCTTGAGTCGCTGCTCGACGACCAAATGCTCCAAATTCGACATTGTAATAGTTATTGATGAAGCCAATCTGCAATCTCCGGAGATATCTACTGTATTTATAAAAAAAATTAATCTTCCTCGATTAGCCGGGGCCGATTACGCGTATCCTACCAGTATTTTACCCCACCCCCGCAGTTCCATTCCTGCCCCTTAAAGAAAAACACGAGAACGCCGGCAAAAATGGGGGATAAAATGTCATTTTTACGTAACACTATTGCGGACAACGGCATCTGTAAATGTCAGCGCTACCATTCGTTTGGTCTCGCCTTCTGTCCATCACGGGGCTCTTCCACCTGTAGAAGTGCACTTGATGCGTTCTATTTCCTCTTGTGGGTCCATAACCCGCCATATTGGAATCGAAATACAACAATCTTCGACCGTTTTTTCCTCCATCGCCGGTGAATGGACCATCATATGCACAGAGCGGGGTAGGATAAGGAATACAAAGCCGGGGAGAGGACTGCGTCCGGCTAGCGTCCAGCCCGTGCCTTGCCTACAGACATACGCTATAGGGCGCTTTTAGAGTACAGTGCAGCGGTCATGCGAGTGGGAGTCATTTTCGGACGGCCGCATAGGCAAACGGAGGTAGGTAGGGCAAGTCGGGTAAAACAAAATTAGCGTTCAAGCTGGCGAGACACGAAAAAGTTTAAACACCCCACGAAAACCCCCGCACATTTATAAGCCCGGCTAAATTCATCGCTTAGAGATGTGCGGCAAACGTCATGATCGTACTGTACCGCTTCATGCGGGTTAGGTGGTTCAGTTGAAGCTCGTCGCTACAGTACAGTACAGTTACGCGGTGATCAAACCAGACTCGCAACGGTTGATATACTCAAGATCGACATGTATCTGGCAGAATGCACCGCGATAAAGAGGGGTGAGCGTTATTTCTGGGGTATACCGTTATCGACGGTTTGACTGTAATATTGGGTTATGGGTATCGCAAGGTTTAACATTACTGATCTCGATCACTGGCAGTTGTAACGTTGTAACTTCGTCAAACTATACGCGTAATACAGTGTGTCTGATCACAGGACGTACGCCCAAACAAACAGCCTGAAATCAAGGGGGGAGAAGACACGGGTCTAATCCTGGCTAATTTTACATTTCATCCATTGCCCACTTTTCAGTATCAAGCTCTGTATTCCTATTTCTTCTTGCGTATCAGAATCTGGTGGTACGCATTACCGTGGTAGATGAAAGGTTAGAAAATATTGGCCACGGCAACTACCGGTAATCGATAGAATGTACTCAACTCTGGAACTCTGGCAGTACGACAGGTAAATGGGCGTGTTTATACAGTATAGATAAGAAAATCGTATTACGGTGGATTTATGCATGAAATTTTATGCGGGTTTATGGCCAAGAAAAGCCGTTAGAACCCCAGACTTAGATCCGTCGAACTGGAGCGCCGTGGATTGTTAATTTCCGATCGGATTTACAGCGCTTTTTACGATCAATCGCGGCATTTCCTTCCACGCCCTCAAGTGCACGCTTCATGTATATTCTGAGGCATCTAAATGCCAATTGCTAACTACAGTAGACGACCTCAGAGAAACTCTAATTGCGGGGTAGCTCCGGAGAGACAAATAAGGGGAGGGTCTAGGCCTTTTTATTGGCAATGAGCACTTGGCATTCGCATGGGGAGCATGCGTGGGCTATCTCGATGATTCTAGTGTTGAACCATAATGGGATGGAGGTTTGTTGCCTCCTTTCATATTTCACCGTAGCGGAGTTAGAACCTCTCACATTTCAAACTATTTAGTATAATGGATCCGCCCACCCATCCGTCGGCACAGATCTGGCCGCTGTGAGCTGCTTCAATCGCTGGCGCGTTGGTGCCCCATTTGATACCTTGGCTTCATATATACACTGTCTTCATAAGAGCTTGACCTATTCCATCTTTATTTTGGATTCTAATCAAGAATTATCTATCTTTATTACAGTAGTTCAATCACGGCTTGTAAATTTCGCTTGTCCAAGTATCCCCAGTGCAGTACCTGCAGGAGACCCAGTGGAGTGTAGCCATAGAGGTAAAATTCCGTACCGTGATACTGTAGGATGACAGGGTCCAACGGAAAAACCTCCGAGATCAGAAAGAAGCCTTCATGCCGATAAGTATCAATTTGCAGGCATCTGGGAAATTTTATCCGTTGGGGAGGTTCATAAACGGCATATTAGGGCCCTTTAAGGTGTACTGTCTTCCAGCAGTTAAAAATTCAGAGCGAATTAACCGATACTGTACCGTACATAGATAGATAATTCTTGATTAGAGTCCAGAAGAGTAGGGCTAGTTTAAGTACTTATGATGACAAGATATTTATGAAGCCAGGGTGACAGCGAATTCAAATGGAAGGGCAGGGTCGATTTCCTCAACAGCTCTATCACTGAGAGCCCGAGGGAAAACCTGTGTGCCGTGACTGCTTTCAATTGCAGAGACATAGGGAAACCCTGAGCTATACTGTACCGTAGTTGGAACACTGATCTACAATGTGAATGCTCGAATTCATATGGCACAAAAAATAGTGATAAGGAAAGTAATAGCAATACTCATAGAGTCAGGGACGCTTCCCCAGGGAACCCTTTGGTATGCACGCAGAGTTCATTCGACAACAAAATATCACAGTGTATTACCGGTATATTACCGGTATATGGGAAGCTGAGAATTGTATCAAGTATAATTTATAGTATAATAGATCCTGATAAGATAAAAAAACAAAAATATCAGTGCCGGTAGATGATTCTTACATATTATTACTTCGCCTTTAAATGAGCCAATATTACGAAGGTACGTACGTACTCAGAAGTGTCATGTTCCTGGGCGCTACAGCACTGTGCTGGCTGTTATGAACTCCCATATAGCTTCTTCCTAGTATTGTATTGTATTGCAGGCTGAAATTCAAATGTGGCCAATATTTTGATATGAGACCAAAGAAAGGATGGTTCGGGTTGGGGTTGGTTGAACGCCGCATAAGCAGCTGTGGAAGACTGAAAACGATACTCCATACATGTACCGTATTGACATAAATGTATCAAGTTTAGGTGCGCTTTGAATACGTGATATTTGGCGAAAGCTTGCATCTACCAGTACAGTACAGTACAGCAGGGAGTCCGGCGACGTCATTTTTCAAAGACCTGTCGTGATTCCCCCTCCCCGTACATTGAGCTCTAGATGATCCAAATTTCAAAACTTCTGGCTATATGCTGTAACTATTCCGATTCGTAAGAGAGTTGTGTCTATAGCGCTGGGATGGGAAACGAACTAGCAAGGTAGTAATTGCTTCAGCGCCGTACATAGTCCACGGCGTCCGAGTTATCAATCTGATAACTCCCAAATCGGAAACCCTGCAGTCAGATCTCATTTGCCACCCTGTCGTACCCCAGTTTTCCTTGGCAATAACCAAATTGACAAACTAAACTGGAAGCCAGCGAAAACTGAATATCCTTCTAGGGAACTAAATACATCTCATACTAGTGCGAATCGTGCCACGGTGGCAATACATAGTCTTTTATTGTTGTTGTGCCGTATATACAGTAGTGCCGTACCGTTTTGCGGCGAGCGGATCTGCCGTTGAAAGTGCATATGGTTCAGCCCCGTTCGGATCGGATTCGGGCCGTTAACTTGCGCCCCACTAATCCGGAACTATAAATTTCAGCCAATTCCTGCCAGCAATTGCTTAGATTTACATAGTTATTCACAACAATGGGCAAGGAACAGGATCTTTTGGAGTACGTCAAGTCTCTGCCAAACCTCGAGGAAATCCGAGGCAACCCCGACAAGGTACTTGAAGTACTCAACGACTACGGCCGAAAGCACCGATTCATGAACGTTGGCTTTGAGAAAGGCGGGCTTGTTGTCGACGAATTGCGAGTCAAGAAACCAAAGGTTGCCATTGAATTGGGCTGTTATGTCGGCTTCTCGGCTATTCTCTTCTCCAAGGAGCTGCCACCAGATGGGAAGTACTTTGGTTTTGAATTCAGCGAAGAGTTTGCTGAGATTGCTCGATACCACATTGACTTGGCTGGTCTCTCCGATCGAGTCACTATCTTCGTTGGCCCGGCTTCCGATACTCTGCCTGAGTTTGCTAAGAAGTATGACACCATCGACTTTGCTTTTATCGACCACGCCAAGGATAAGTACATCCCTGATGTTCTGACGCTGGAGAGCCTTGGTCTGATCAAGCCAGGTACTCTTGTTACCGCTGACAACTGCGGTGGCGAGCTAAACAGGACCTATGTCGACTACATGGAGGCTACGCCGGAGGAGAGAAAGGAGTTTACCGAGAAGAACACCAACACCAATGGCGATCAGTACAAGGGTGATTGGAAGCTCAAGTACAAGTCCGACAACAGGAAGCCAACTCCAGACTACCACGATGCCGTCGAAGTTAGCCACACGATAGGTTATGCGGCGTGACTCCCGGCTAGAGCCCGTATCTAATATATTATTATTTTTTTTTTCACAGCCAGATCACTAATACGTAGTCGTTCCATGTAGACTTCAGCACGCGGCTTAGACAGATGACCTTTGATAAAAATCAGGGGTAGATGGCTCTTACGTAGACAGCAGATACAGCACATCGACTCTGCATTAGGTAAGCATAGTCGTCATCATAGTCAAAGCCTACATCTAGCAGCAATAGGTGGCATTTCTATTCAAGCGATATTTTGATCATTTATGCGGTTGTTACTGAAATAGCCCATGGCAAACAATCTTCCAGTACTAGGTTTGCAATCATCTCCCGGCGGCTTTTTCCCGTATGATGCGGGGGTAGTGTCACGGTGTTATAAAACCCATTGCTTGAGAAGGAAAGGCTTCCCCCGTATCAACGCAGGAGCAATACGATCAAAATGCTTTGATTTTTATTGGTTTGAAACGAAGTGTCATCTTATCGCCTGATATGGTGTTACGCGAACTTTCGCTCGAGAAGGAAGGGTTTCCCTCGTGTCATCAACACACGCGTGTTGACTAATTGGCCCCATCTGTCAAATGGTTTGAACTTCATTAATTTGTTATAATATGTCGAAACGTCTGCCAAGCGGACAAATATTCGAGGTACGCAGTACTCTATAGAGCCTAACTCGGTCACAAGGTGGCAAAGGGCTAGAAGAAGAAGAATAAATCGATTAAAGTCTCTGCATAAGCTAAGGAAGACTATGGTCTCATATTGGGCTATTTCCAGCCTGCTCAAAAACATTGTAACAGAAATAAACAAATAAATCCAGAACCAAACATTAGAGGAAGTTGATGCGGAATTGCCTAATGATACGAGGGAAAACCACTATCCCTACCAAAGACCACTGCAAACGTGATCCCGAGGTGAGTGGGGAAAAACCTGCATCAGCATCAACTTAGGATAAAATTAGCGGTTCGGCAACAAGAAACTCAGCTACCGCTGCGAGACCATTCCTCGAGTTGAGGAGGTGGCTCAGGCTGAGCTCCGGAGAGGCTGCAAGCAGCACATGGCGGGAATTTTCCCATCGCTTACACTGGGCAAGGATATGGTCGACT